>SSNP01000038.1:2582420-2610867 GCA_006937955.1 Pachypanchax playfairii | reverse complement strand
GGGGGGGGGGGGGGGGGGGGGGGGGGGGGGGGGGCAGTTTCTGCAGGAACTGGTCGTGCTCTTCCAGGGTGACATGAAGTGACACAAATTAAAAAATCAGCCACTTCAAGATGCCATGACTCAACCGCAGGTCAATGGAAGCCGTTTGTAGGGACGTCGTCCTGAAGTCGAATCATTTTCAAGGCAGTAAAACGGCAACGATGATTGAAGGTTCAGTGAAAATATGATGAGGAGATTTCTGACCTCTTGGTTAAATGTAGACAAACAACCCCACCCCTGCCATCTTCTCTCACTCCTGCAGAGGCAGAGTGACGGCAGAGCCCGCCTACAACGAGGTCAGACACAGATTTACCTCCTTATCAACTGGACAAGACAGCTGCCTTTCAAAGGACAGCGAGACAAAAAGATGGAGGGAAGAAAGATGGAGACATGGACACGATGGAGGGCTTCCGTGTGCAAGGTCATTTCTGTTGGGAGATTTTCCAGCAGCACCGAAACTGATATGACTATCAGATACACACATCAAGGATTCAAGTCTGGAGAAATACAGGAAGAGGGCGGGACAAGGGACACAATTAAATAACAGAGTCACAGATGAGAAATAAGACAGGTTTGGTTGAGCAGTGATGGAGACAGTAAAGAGCTCCGTGTGTGTGCTGCTGTAGCCCTCCTCTGCCAGATTAGTTACGTAGTGTTATCATTTCTCTGGTAGGAGCTCTGCCACAACCAGAGGAGGAGGAGGAGGAGGAAGAGGAGGGGGAGGAAGGAGAGGACAGAAGGGGGGAGGGGTGACGAGTCTCATTGCTGGAAAAATGGTACGATAGCCAAGAAAGAAACGATGAAGGGAGGCAGAAAAAAGGAAAAGTGAGAGTGCCACACAAAGGAACGGAGCAGACACAAAGAAAGACAGAGACAGCCGGAGGAAAGGAGGGTGGAAGAGACGGGGTTAAGGAGGAAGAAGGCTGGAAGACTGAATGAAGCAAAGTTAAAATACAAGAAAAGAAAATGTGGAGGTGACAGAGAAGTCAAAACGAGAAAAGAAAAAGGAAAAAAGAAGGCGATGAGGTGCCCTGAGCGACTGGTGGGTCAACAAACGTGTGTGTGAGCGTTTGTGTGTCCACACGGCGGCAGCGAGCAACATTTACAAAGAGGCAGCTGTTCCATTAGCTTCTGTCATTGTGTCTAATTACATCCTGGTCTCTGCAGACACACACACACACACATATGCACAAGGCATATGTGCGTATCAACACACAACTGCTGCTTCTACAGCCAACCCAGAAATCCCTACCATGCACCCTAACAAGAAAAGGAACTTGGAGCGACGGAGCCAGAGTGTGTCGCAGTGTGTGTGTCTGTTAATCACAGTGTCATACACACTCGATTAAAACCCCACCCCCCCACAAGGCAGAGAAATGACACTTCAGATCTACAGATGTCTGCGTATGTGTGTTAGCCGGCATGTTTCTCTGACTCTCCCTCACTCACACACCTCCCCCCGTCGTTGAAGAGAGGAGGATCTAAAGCTTTGTGAAATACCAAACATACCAGAGGAGCCACATGAGAGGGAAAAGGCAGCTTTTGAGAATCCTCAAAAGACACACACTTCTGCTTACACACAATCAGTGAAACGCAGGTCTTTCAGTTGTTCACTTTTTTCCACACAAAAACTCACTCAAGCTAAGCTAACATGATGTTGACTGACAAACACAGAGTCACATAAACACACATATTTCCTCCCTAATCAGCTCAGCGGTGTAGCATTTGGATAAGTAGCGAGTGAGACAGGAGAGCTTACATTGTATTAAACCAGACAAACTGTACACAAGCAGAAACCTGAACAAAGATGAGGGACAATCAGGGCTGGTTTACAGCCAGGGAACGTCACTGAGCTCAATAAAACACCCGCATTAGAAAACTTCAAGTGACACTCAGTTCAAAGGATTTTGAGTTTGCAGGTTTGAAACACAGAATCTTCCTGGGTTTATGTTTGAATGAGTTCCATTTAGAGTCAAACCTGCAAAATTTCTCTAAAATTAGCTTTCAAGCAGTAACATTTTAATTCTAAAGTTTATGTTTAGATATTCAAAAGACCTAAATATGCCTAAACATGGCATTATTTGTGTTTTATAAACAGATGGTGACATCATCGTTTTCAGACGGGACGAAACGCGATACGAGCACCTGAGATACCTGAGTGATGATACCAACATTGATGCTGCAATTCTCAATACATCACTGGACTCTTATCCAATAGAACCAAATCTCAGTCTGGCTGTGAATCTAAAACATCTTCATAAGATTTTTTTCTTGATTCCCTGCCTGGAACTTGTAAATGTCTCATCCGAAGGTCAGAGATCCAGACTATGAAAAGAGCCCAGTCCTGCTGCAGATCATCGTGTTTAAACTCCAGATCGGTACAACACCTCTACAAGGAGTCGTACAGCGGCACTGCTGAGACTCGGCAGGGAAACTTCTTTATCAAACACTGATTTACTGACCTGTTGAGTTTTACATTTACGTCTTTATCTCAGGAGGAAGAGCGTCATCTACCAACGAGAAGGTTGGTGGTTCAATCCTGGCTCCCCTGTCCTTATGTGGAAGTGTCTTTGGACAAAACACCAAACCACATGTAGCTCCCCAATTCCAAATGGGTGTGTATTTAACTTGTAGTGGACAAGTGCTTTGAGTGAAGACTAGAAAAGCAAACAACATGACATAAGCAGACAGGCAGATGAGGTCACATGAGTGAGTTTAACAGACATAAAACAAGATAGAAAGCCTCAAGCACAAGTCCTTCTTCTCACACCTGGGAGGCCAACGGGGGAGGAGTTTACCTTTTGAGTGACTGCGTTACTGTTTCTCTGAGGGCACATTTTCCATTACATCTCATTAGTTTCCTAAATCACTATTCATTTTCTTCGGGACACCCTGAGGTCTAATCCCAGTGTGAGGAGGAAATGGGAGATCTTAAGAGCAGCGAATGAGATAGATCCGTCACGTCATAATATGTTGAAGTCAAGCAAAGCAAATCCAGGCTGCACTCACACCCACTAACGACAGGTATGATCTCAGTGAAAGAGCCCAACTCTCTCTCACACATGCAGAATTCATTTCCCATCCCCCACCTTGATTTATGAGCTCAACCTGGGAGATTGCTTTCTACAAGATGGAGAGAAAAACACACCAGCCTGGCTGTTCAAAGACACTCACACACACACACACAATGTCATAAACTCAGGTCTGCCGCTCATGTCAAGGTGAAATGGAGTAGGAAAACAAATAGATGTGCTCATAGCAAACCCCCAGTCCGGTGAGCAGTGGGTCTGGAATAACTGTCGGACACACAGATTTATTTTTCCCATCTACCCTCAGCAATCAATGGGACAATGAGGATGTAGAGGTGTGCAGGTTCCACATGACCCAAAGATGTCTTATTATCATCTGGTTGCCATTTTGAATTCTCCTCCAGTGGTTTCATTGTCTTGTTTTCTTGGATCCCAACAGATTTAGCTTTATAAGATGCAACAAACTGAAAAATAAATATTTTACTTATGAAACAAACATAATAAAACCTTGTTCTGTCCAACAGAGAATACTGCAGCAGTGAAGGTGTTTCTGTCTGCTCACGGAGCGTGTCCATCAGTGATGTTACACCTGGTCAGCAGTTGCTGCTGCTGCAACATTTCTATTTTAGGGTGTGAACGGATGACACTGTGATACGTGCACTCAAGTGTGAGCATGTATTTTTGTCATGTGACACTGTCCAAAACGGGGCAAAAGCAACCCAAACGCCCTTGTGAGTGAAGCAAAATATAGCAGCCAGCGATGATTCCTGATGTCAAATGAAGACTGATGGAGCCTCGTTTGTGTTTGTGTCAGTGTGTGAGTTCATCTCTGCTCTCAAACAGACAAATATCACCTCCTGGAATCTAAAATAAAACTGATCCTGGAATTTAAAGTTTGATTTACAGTCACTATATTTGACCCTTGAAAAGGCAGAGCTCACCAACATGCTGGAAACTTTCTGTCGTTGAGGGTGTTTGAGCACATTAAGACTTTTGTAACCTGCGTTAGAAAAAACCAGAGAATCTGCAATCTGTTTCATTTCTACAGGAGAGACCAGCAGTTGAGATACCTCAGGACTCAGATTCTGTCAACCACAAAATGTTCTAAAAACTCACAAGACAGGTTCCCGGTTCCTCGTCCTGCTCAACATTTTACCCCCAAACACCAAAACAAACACTTTTAAATCACGGGGACAGTGAACAGAATGATCATAATTACTACCTAAATAGAGGAGCTGCTTTCACAACACAAGTACTTTTCAGTTGTTTCGATAGAACTTGTTCAGAACAAAGACCAAATGCTGCCAAGGCTGCAACTTTAAAGTAGAGCCTTTATTTTGGCGTGACCTCGGATGACCTCATCATCACTCTGTGGTTCTAAACCTGCACAGATTCCTGCCGCAACTGACTGACAGGTAGGACTCCTGATTCTACAAACGGTAAAGTACATCTTCCACTCCTGAGAGGTTCGGATGAGCCAACTCATTAACATCGTATTATTTTAAAAGCTCTTGACTGAATTCTACATGTTTTCACAATCGATTCTATGTATTTCACCAAATACAAACACCACTTTAATATGTTCTTTGCAGTATTTCTGAAAGGTAATCAGAGGTAATAAAACCTGTTAAAGTGCAAAAATAAGGCGTTTATCATCAATTTCCATGTTCTCACTTAAAGGATGTGAAGGTGAAACTTCTCACTCTGTGTGAAGCAGCACCACACGGGATGTACAGGTAGTGTTTACAGTATACACACACACACACAACCACAGGACAGAATATGTATGAGCATGCAGTAACTACACACACGCACACACACACACGTTTACTGTTGATGATGCAGGTAGAGCTGTGCTTTCCCAAGCAGTTTGAACTTAGTGTGAAGCTGCCAAACATCCCTGTGTGTGTGGGGTAAGCAGATTTTCTGCCTTGTTCCGCAAAAACTACAATAAGGGATACTCTGAGAGGGGGAGGGGAGGGAACGGGGGAGGGAAAGGAAGAAAGTGAGAGATAAGGAGAATGACAATGTGTTTTAGTGCTTACAATCAACAAAATGATTACAGATGAAGGAAGAAGGTCAGAAGATGCACGTTGTGAGGAATGTGAGATCTCATTGGTTTGACCCGTCTCAGCAACACGGAGCACTTTGGTTATTATTTACTACATTTAAAGCTCAATCTACAGTTTTCTTTTATATTAAATAGGGATGCACCCATTTGCCAGCTGGTGACCAGAATCAGTCGATTAGACCCACATAAATCCTTTTTTTAATCGAATGTCCCAAAGCAAATCCTCACATCCACTAGAATTAGTCACTCTAAATAACTTGGACTTTAAAACTGGCCACAATCACAAGATATAAAATCAGAACTGGACCAGAAAATGTTACCTGCATCTCTGATTGTAATTATTGTTCCTTCTGTTTTATGCAGTAAATCAGACGCAGTTCCTGCACAAAGTCTTAAACAAGATTAACTCAAAGGGCATCAGCAGGTCAATTTAACACACTGAAGACAAGTTGATTTTAATGTTGTTAAATTGAATGTGGACAACATGAAGCGCATGATACTGTCACTCAGCAGAACAATAGCAACCATCTTTGTTTCACTACTTTTTGCATCAATGTTTCGCCTTAAAGTCATCGTTTGCGTGTGTGTTGGTACATGAGAGCCCATTTTTTCCAGTAAGGGTGTGTGTTTATTTGTACAGATGGAGACGATGCTGAGAGCCTTGAGAAACAGTGATAAAACACTGAGAAAGAACAGAAGAGGGGGAGGTGTACAAATACACACACAAACTTAGCTGTGCACAAAACTCTGGAGGGAAGAGGTTCGAGTATTACGTTTAAAAAGATCCCAGACTGGACAGTAACATCAAACTTCAACATTCACCAAATAACAAACACAGAAAGCCTCAAAATTTCTTCCTGTATGTTCAACAGACGTCATCTAATGAATGCACAACACAGAACATGAGCTGTTGACTCAAAGATACAACTTTATTTAAACATATTTGCTGATTTAAGGCATCAACTCTCAGACCGGCGCTTGTTAACATCCCACTTCTCCAACTTCCGCCCTCCTCAATCTTTCTCCCTGTGTTACTTATCATGGCAGCTGGGACAAAAGGACCCACGATAGGTGTCCTGTGCTGTGCCTGATAACGCTGCCTCCCCGCATCGCTGCTGTCATACCGACTGATAGGATCAGCTGGTACAGTCACACACAAAACAAACCGGTGAGACAAATATAAAAACACAGAGTGGGACTGAAACAAACCCCCAAATGAAACGTTTAATCACTTCAGTCATCAGGTAGTAAAATAAATCCTTTGTCTTCTTTAATTTGACTTGAGAAGTAGAATTAGACATTTTTTGGCTGCTTGCTGAGTTTATACAAATCTTATGAGCACATGTGGTCCTTCTGTAGACTGGAAACCTTAACAGGGTTATAATTTAAGTAAAAAAAAGCTTCAGGCACCAGGAGCGCAGAGACCTTCTCCTTTCAGACAACAAGCATATATTTACCTGCAGATGAGCCTACAGGCGGCGCTGTTGTCTGACCTGACTGATTTTAAACAGAAATATGTTCAGCTTCTCCCCAAATGTACAATTATTAATGTGCAAATGTTGCAGATGATAAACCAACTAAGCATATTTTTTTTATTATCAGAACCATCTGAAATCACAGTTCATCTCACGGTAAACACTCCAGTCCATAAAAATGACTTACATGAGCAGAGTTGCACCCCGCAGACCCAAATAATTAATCAAACTTTACAAACTGTGGGTTTGTTTGTGTGGATGAATGAGAAGGAGCCACAGTGCTGGTGGGAGAGGAGGAGGAGGATGGGTAGAGAGTATGGGAATAAAAAGAGGAGGGGGGGAGCAGGTTTGTGCAACCATCAATCACCTTCCTGGGGTTCAAGTTTATCTGGCTTCATTTTTCTTTGATAAACACAGCAGAGGGGAAAACAACATGTAAAGATGGAGGTTGGAGTAAAAAAAGAGGCTGAAGATCCATGTGGGTAAAAATGATTAAAGAGACAAACTAATGTCTGCAAATAAATAAAGAGATTGAATAAAGATCAAATAAAACAAACTCTGAACGTCTGCATTAGAGATAAATATCTTGAAAGCATGACAAAAAGGGGACGATAAATTAAAAAGTGGTTTCAGGTGAGGTTTGTCACGATGCTCCATCCCTCGTGTCTTCGGTCACTGTCTCTCCTGCTTTCTGCTGCTGTCGTGCTTCATAACATTTCTGTATGTAGGTTACTGTCAGTCCTCTCTTCTTCTTCTTCTCTATGAGCTCCTCATGATACATCCAGTTTCTTCTTCTCTACCTTTTCTGACCTACAAACGCATGGAGTCTGTGTTCTCCATGATCTCATCGCAGTCTCTTTTTCCAGTGCATCACATTTCTTTGTCATATTTCTCCACCAGCATTTGACTCTCTCTCCCTTTTAACTCACTTTTTATTCCATCTGTTCAACCACCAACCAACACTCTCTTCTTCTTGTGTCCCTGGAAGTTTCTAACTTCAGCCTATCGAACAATAAGTCTGAAATAAAACAGCTGATAACTTCTTTAATTTTCCTGTAGGAGTCGAATCAGAAGAACAGAATGCTCTAGAATCACAACCTGATAGCTTGTATAACATAAACACCTGAAAAGTTTAAAAAACCCACCAGTTTGGTTCTGAAGCACCTTCATTTTTTACTGTCAGAGACCCAATTTAGACCCCCCCCCACCCCACCACACACACACAGATCTTTTTATTGCTGCTTACACAAGGAGATAAAATAAAAAAGTTCTACGACTTAGAACAAAAGCTGACTGAGTTCACGACATATTGTAAAGAAAAGAACACCGTGTATTGTGTAGCTTGTTCTTAGTGTGACTCAACCTTTACAGAGAAAACTACCTGCTAACTTTAAGACCGTGGTGCAGCAGTGAACTTTGAACTGTTTTACAGAGCAGCAGGAATCAACTCCTCTGTCCTGAATAGAAGCTGCACTTGATGCAGACTGCTAAGAACCCGCCCATTTAGGTCAAGGGTTAAATAAAAAAAAAGCCTTCAAACATTCAAAATAATATCATGTGCCATTTCATTTGCAGTTGAACAAATTGAACAGATGCGACATAAATTTCAAACCACGACGGATCTAAATACATCTGATTTATTCAATCCATGAAAGATTCACACATTAGTTTTTTATTGAAATAAGAATATCAAAACTACTGGACACGTTCTGATTTATTTCAACCTTAAAAATGAACATTTTCTATCAAAGCTTCTTTTTTTAGTTTGGGACGAGTGTTAAATGTTTTTTTTTTTTTAATTATTATTATTTGAATCACTTTCAGCCCACACAGACTGAAGCCCCATCAACACAAATCAGTCAGTCATTATCTGTACCTGCTTTTCCTGTTCAGGGGTGCGGGGAGCAGGTGTCTGTCTCTGGTAGTTATTGGGCGAGAGGCGGGGCTACACCTGGACAGGTCACCAGTCTGTCATGGCAACAAAACTGAGACGTTATTTACTGATTTGTGGCCTGCTACTACGAAAACATCTGTCTAAGTGATGTGAGTCTTTTTTGCTCTGACTCCTGGTCGGAAGTCTACAGCAGCTGATTTGAGCAGCGTGCAGCAGCTGGAATATAAACACGCCGTCCAGTGAAATTCTCAGGATGAGAAGACGACTCAAAGCATTTATCGGTTCTTAAAGGTCAAGTAAGTTCTGTTTTTACTCAGAGTTGTTTCTGTCATCAGTACTTTCTGTCTGACCTGTGCATTTAAAAAACATTCATGAAAGAATGTCTTCCAGCCACAGGAAGTTACAAAATCTCTAAAATAAAGAACCAGAGTCAACAACCTTGACTTGAGCAACATCCCTCAGCCAGAGGACGGAGTCTGAAGCAGCTCGTCCAGAGAGACTCACTCAGTTTAATGGGTGTTTTATTTCTGAGTTAGTTATAGTGATCTCATTTGCATCACATTTTCTGAGTTTTTCAGTCTTCCTCCTGCCACTCTTCAGCCTCCCTTTCTCTCTGTATCAGGTACAACTCTGCTGGATTAGACTCCTTTAAAAGCGGATTAGCTGTGTTGGAGCCATTTGAGGTAAATTGCTGCGAGGAGTCGATCTACCCCCTTCGCCAACACTTCTTCTTTCCTCCTCAGTTAAGACAGAGTCAAAATTCTCAACCTAATCCTTAAATCCTAACTGCACACCCCTCGTCCTGCCCCCCACACTTCTGTCTGCATTCTCCTCTCAGTTTCACTTTTACCTCCTCTACTGTCTGACACTAGCTTTCTGCAGTTTGCCTGACCAGCGATAGGGAGGGAAGCATTACGACTCAAACACGCCGCTGAACTGTGGAACTTCATGAAAACGCGGCTTTTTAGTGTTTAAATCGTGTCACAGAACAGAGCAGGGGAAGTAATTACATCAGGGTTTGAGTAACAATGATGGGATTACGTTTGTGTGTTTGTAAATGATCTGCATTTCTTTAGTGTTTCTGACCGACCACTCAAAGCTTTTACAACACCAGTTACATCCAACCATTCACATGCACAGATTTGTAAATCAGGGCTACGTGGGGTTTATTATCTTGTCTGAGGACAGTTCGATATGTGGAGGCTGGGATCGAACCACCAGCTTTACACAGCGTTTCATCCCGAGCTGTGTTTGGTGGCTACATCTTGAGCTATCACCAACACAAAAACGGTGACCAGGAAGTTACAATGAACAGATTAGTGACGGACCTCTTGCTCTTAGTGCTCATTCTACACTTAAGCCCTGTTTGCACGACACACCACGCTGCTAATGCAACCTCCAGCTGAGATTTACACCACATTTATCACCACTGTGCACAGATACAGCAGTAAATAAACCTCAAACGTTTAACTGAGACAGGTTGTCACATGCTTGCAGAGACACACACACACACACACACGGGAGCTCGAGCACATGCTTACCCTCATCTTGAAGTTACCATTGATTCGGGCTGCAACGTGCAGTGGGCAATGGTTGCTACAGCAACCGGCAGCCGAGCAAGGCAGCCAGAGTTTAAGCTGCTGGCATGAGGAGAGCGTGCACGTCTCTCACTTAGTGTGTATGCCGTTTGTGTATATAAGAGGTAGATCAACCAAGCATGGATTTTTGAGTGTGTGTGTGTGAGAGATGCTGGCGGGGTGACAGCAGTCTGTTTAGTATGCAGCCTTCTGACTGCATTTCCCTTCCTCCCTCCGTTTGGCCCACAGACACAGCATAAGAATGACCCCCCCCCCACCACACACACACACACACACACAACACACACACCCCACCATGAACACACTTGGCTGTACATCCTCCCCAAAACACACTGCATGTGTCTGCATTGTGACCTGTTTTCTCTTCTGTGAGGCCTGCAGGCCAAATATTACAGATGAAAATAATATTATCAAGGGCTTGATTACAAAGACACACACATTCTGATCACACACACTCCAACATACAGGGACACTCATGTTGTAACATGGTTATCCAAGCCAGTCTTCACACCTCTAGTGCGTGCCGAATGGGTGGAGATAGTTTGTCTTCTGTGCCGCGGTCGGAACAAACCAAACACATTTGGTGGTTGTGTGTTGTGAGTCACGGGGACCCTGGGAATCATTTTCTCCCCTGCTGCTACTGATGCTGCTCACACACATATAGATGTACTCAAACACACCCACAATTACTTCAGTGGATGTTTCTGCTTATTAAACTCAGTATTGTGCATGTTTACTGGACACACACACACAAAACAAACACATATATAACCAAATATATATAGAAAGCGCACACACACATTATTGATTGGGAGAAGTGAAGTGGAGCTCAGCAGTAACAGGAGAGACATAACAGTTAAAGAGGCAAGGAAAGGGAGGGAAAGAGAGGTGGGAGGTGGTGGTGGTGGTGGGGGGGGGTTAAAGAGAGAGAATAAGAAGAGAAATGGACAGCAGGAGCACAGAGAGGGAGCTGTTTGTCTTGTGTTTGTCTTAACATGAAGCATCTTGGAGGAGCCAGAGAGCAAACACACTCAGGAACACATCAGCCGGCCCCCTCCACTCCACGCAGACACCCCCCGCCCCCTTCTCACCTAGCCCCCGCCCCCCAACATCCCCAGAGTCTCTCTGTAGATCTGAGAGGCTCAGCTCAAGCCCCGACACGTGAGATGGAGGAGTCAGAGCGAGCTGTATTCACTTGTTTATTTGTGACTCTGGTGGTGGCTTTACGTGGAGGGGGGGGCGGGAGTCGACAGAGGGAGCAGGAGATAAAATGTGTTTTTGTGAGGGAGGCACAGTAATATCTCCTGCTCCTGCAAATTGATGGAGGAAAGGGAGGAAAATTGCTTGGTCTGAGGGGGAGCTGTTCACGCTTCCCTCTTTTATTTATATCACGCCCCTTCATCTCATGATGAACGGATATGAGGTGAAATGTGAACTAATCTTTGGGCTCTGTTGGCTCATCTTTGACTCTTTATGGATGAAATCAACAGAAAAAAACAGCAGTAAAGAAATGAGCCCAGGTGTACCTGCTCAGGTGTTTCAGTGTCCCCACAAAACCAAACACCTCCCAGCCAGGACAATGTGGACAGAAGTCCTCAGCACCAGAGAACAATGTAGCTGTTTGATTTTAGCAGCAGCACGAGAGCTGATGTGATGTCATTACTGATGTCTCGTGCGTCGGTTAAATCCTCAGAGTGTCAAGAAAAGAAGGAATCCCGACTGAAGAAGACTTGAAAACACAGAAAGATCTAAAATCAAATGAAAACGACCTGTTGAGTAATTGACTGTACAAACAGATTCAGCAAGAAGTTTCAGAAACCTTATAAAAACAAAGAGCAGAGAGCGTCATGGCTACAGGGAAGGAGAACAGAATCGATGAATGAAGATGTTGTTGCATCCTGTAAGTATTCATATCATAAGAAACTCTCTGGTTTCAGCTACTAGAGATGATGCTGTTGATTTAACAGCTGTGTTAATGAGCAGTGTATAGATTCTTCTTCTCCTGGAGAAACGTTCCACCGTTAGGTTCTAGAGGTAGGAACGTCTGACCTGATGAAGTGACAGTATTCTCCAGGGAGTGTAAGTAGCATCAGTAAAAGAATGGAAATGTATGTATCAGTCCGTCACGTATTAGTTAAAACAACAGAGATGAGAACAAGGCCGCTATGAATTTTATCTGTTTAAATATCACATATTTCTAAAGTCCAATGTTCAATTCTAATATCAAGAGACTAACATTTACAATCGGTTTCTCATTCCGACAAATATATATGGAAATGGAAAACCGTTGGGCCTCTCGTCTCTGTCTTCTTCAAAGATTCTTTCAACATAACGAGCAGCTGTGGACTGAACGGCGACCCGTTTGACCACCGGAGGTTCTGAGCTTCAGCCGGTCTCACAGAGACGTTCAGATATAACCTGAGAACACTCGTGTTGCTTCAAATGCCACATCACAGAGCTGTTCTCTCCTGAATGATGATTAACTTTCTTCACTCCACATGAATAATAAAGACTGGAAAAATGAAGATGACACATCGAATGGATGTCGCTAACTCGCTGAAAGATTCAACAACAAAAATATAAACAAAAAAAAAAAGCTAATGGGGTCTGACAGTAACGATGGTGGTAAGACAAGGGTGGCAGCCTTTCACTGACGGTTCTGACAATCCAGACAGCTGACTGTTGGTGTTGGTGCGTTACGGAGAACCCATCAGGGTGCGGAAGTCTCTTTCTAAACACCTGATAAGTCATTCTGAAAACATCCGCAACCCGTTTTACTCATTTCTGTTTAAATAACACAAACTATGTTGAACATTTCTGTCATTAACTCAAATCAAGTGTGATATTTTACTTCTGCTCAGACTGGATGGAGATCATGTGAGATGGAACATCTGGAGACAGACGATTTCATCACAGTACCTGGTTTTTAAAATGTGTTAAAACTGTTATCAGCGCCACCGTTAGCTCGTTCTTGCATTAAAGTCGGCATGTGACAATGATTTTTACACACACATTCATTCACACACAGTCAAACCTCCCGCTTTAATCCTTCAGACTGACACTAAAAGTGTCCTCTGAGGCAAACGCCTGTCAATCCACTCTCATCCAATCATTACTCAGATAACCCCAGAGACCCGCCCACGAAGATTCACACAGCTGCAAAAAAGAAAAAAAGCCACATCCGTCTAACAATCACTGTGTCACACACAGAGCTGACTGCATCATCTGCCACACAAACATGCACAGGCTCGTGTCTTTGTTCCCCCACTTGCTGCTTCCACTGAGACATCCACCGCCATGGCGACAGTAACCTCGACAACAGGCATAAATTAGCGTCATGGCAATATGCAAAGTGAGGGAGCAACAATTAAAGCTTGACTAACGAGCTTTTGAGGAGCGAGGCTGAAGTTTCCCTGAGCAGCTGCTAACTGGATTAGCCTACACACACACAGACAGACACACAGAGGGACGGACGGAGCTGAGAGATTTTTAAAGCACCACCTGTGAGACAACATGTACAAAGCAAAGAGGCTAAGGCGCACGCACGCACACAAACATGTACACACACGTATATATACACACTAGTACACAAAGAAAACTGAATCTAAACACAGCCAGGATTACCTCATTTAAACATCTACCAGTTGTTTTATTAAAAAAAAAACAAAATTTAACAAAAACATGATGCAAAGGTCTGATCTCACTGACACAAATTACACACTTTGGTTTTATTTAAATTGAAAAGAAATGTATACAAACAACTCACAACAAACAGACATTCTACCAGTCTCTAAATGTAACTTTACAAAATGAACCAAATTATAGCTCTGGAGTTTAGGTATTTATGTTTTATCTAAAGTTGATAGTCAGCAAGCTGCTGATGATCAGACAAGTTTGGGTTGGTGAGAAATGTCCAGTGACATGTCACAGTTTCAAGAGATTTGGCCTGAAATTATGTCCAATAAATCTGCCAAAGCTCACGCATGAGAGGAAGTACTCACTCGCTGGTGATAATCAAGTTCTGACATCACCACAGTGGAGTATGACATCACAGACACCCACTGTGATGTCTTTGTTTCCAGCTGCTTGGTAAATCTCTCTAATGCTGCATCGCATGAAACGTACACAAAGTCTGATAAGTGAATATAAATAACCAAAATACTGAAAAGCTTTTGTGCACATGAACATATAAAAAGTTTAATGAAGAACTCAGGTGTCCAATTTGAAGAAATTCTTCAAGAAATTAGTAAAACCCAAGCTGGCAGTGAGCTTTCAGATCACAGTAGCACGTGTAGTTGACGTTTTACTACAGGAATATTATCATGAGGTTATAATTATAATCCTGTGTACTTTTAGTGATAACTCAACACCTCAAGCACTTAGCCGCCTCCCACCTCACTGTACAGGAGTGTGTCAAGTAAAACACACAGCAGTTCAACCAACTGTTCAAGCCCCCAGTGGAGAAAGTCCAAACCTCCACTGACTCATTTGCTTTCAGAGTGTCTGGTGTAGGAAGTCCCGGGTAGTTGATCTAGTAACTTGCTGACCAGCTGCCATTTCCTCACATTTACTTGAGATTGAATCTGGGTTCTTGCAATGTCTCATTTCATTCATTCATCCAAACACCTCACCAACCAGGTCGCTGCACGTGCACTAGATCCCAGAATCAAACCATAAACATGCAGTGGCTCCATACAGGTGTTAAAGACAGGAAGTACTTGGTGAATGCTTTTAGTTACTCCAAAACAAAATGCCACCATATAACCACCAACCCCCGAATACCAGAGATGTTGTTTTGCATCTGAGTAACAGATCAAGTCACAAGCAGTTGGTCACTACAGTTTTATTTATTTAATAGATTAAAACTTTCCAAATGACTCTGAAGTTCAACAACCTGAAAACGTTCTGAAGGTTAAGAGCATGAATGAAGTTTTAATCTGGTCTTTCACCACCTCTTGAACTTATTCCAAATATCACTGAACAGATTTCTAAGTAACAGCTTTCAGAACGCTCATATAATGTACATTTAAATGTGATGATCAAATTCTGCAGGAATTCTCCTGAAATGTTGCAGTGAAATAACAAAACTGATTTAGTTTGTTTTAAATATTATTTGTTGACATGATCAGAACGAGTTGGTGCAAAAATGAACTTTAATTGTGCTCATTAACGAAGAAAAGATGGTATTTTGCACGTCAGACTCTTTGCTGCTTTTGTTCCTCCTTCCAGGAGCTTAACTTTATTTGCAATATGTTCTTTCCTCACTCTATAATAAATCTCTAGATTCCTGCATTTACCTTCTTTTCTTTTCCCTCTCTGCACAAGCCTCTCCTCTCTTTTTCAGGTCTCTGCTCCCTCAAATAAATCTCTCCACCCTCTTGTTATATACCCCCACCAGACACACACACCCCCCTCCCTAAATCTATGAAACACACTCAAACATACATGTGCACACAAACACACAGCCCTTCAGGCAGCAGCAGCCACAAAGGCCTTATATTAATAAATCTGCTCCTTTATTGGTGCTGAGTGTCTTTGGCAGAGAGAGACAGAGGGAAGGGAGGGGACAAGAGGAGGGGGAGGAGGAGCAGGACAGGAGACGTAGAGATCACCAGAGGGGGAGGAGGTGACTGACTGACTGTAGCCGTATCATCAGCACACGAAAAGCAGAAAGAGAGACAAGAAAGATAAAGAAAAATCACAAAAAACCAGCATACCTGCACGATTTCTGTTAGCAGTTGCACAACAGCTCTGAGATAATGAGCAACAACAGAACTGCACAAGTGTGAGGTTTCACTTGTGTGATTGGTATTAAGGTACAGTCCACCCACATGGTAACAGCCTCCGTTTGGAGCATTATTAAGAACACCTGACACCTGGCTGAACCGCTGGAGCGTTCAGAGTGGGCTGCACCAGTCGCTGGGAAACAAACTGCCTGAGGTGGGCTTTGGGTAATGACAGCAGCTAGCTTGGCTTAGTGGTCCAATCTCAGCCATCAGTCAGCTGTGACAGATTGGGGATATGAGCTAAGGAGCCGTTTAGCTTTGGTGTTTGCCTGGTGTGTGAGTGCATGAGCTTGTGTGTCTGGGGGAGGAGGAACAGGGGAGGAGGCCATCAGTGCTGCTAGTGTTGCAGAGGCATCAATACACTGTCGACAGGCCATTTTCTTATGCCTATTCCCAGCCCTGGCTTGTTGCTGGGGCAACTACCGCCATTTTACCTTCACTGGCTGCCCCTCTGGAAGAAATTTAGGAAGAGCGATGTGAAACATTCTCCAGGTCCAGAGAATCTGAGTTTCTAATAGTAATTTTTAAAATGGCATCACTGGGCAGTCGGTGTAAATTAGAGTCAAAGCTCTTTGTTTCACATCTCTTCAAAAACAAAAGGTGCAGTAGATCCTTCTCCTCAGAAAGACATGTTAGAGTACAGAGTTCTGTGTGGTCACAGTGTCTGCTGAACACAAGAGTTCAACTCCCAGATACAGCTTCTAATTTCATCATAAATAACCTTCGTAAATGAAGAATTCCTGTTTTCCCTCCTCTTCATGTGGTCGTACAGTTCTCCTTGATGAACATGTATTTGGTGACACCTGGAAGTTTTAGCATGTCACATTTATTGACAGTACAGAGTCATAAAATCTGGGCTGCATGCAGTGGATCTGGTGGGAGCTGAAGACCCGTCCACTAACTATGACCATCTCAACATTAAGTGCAAACTGTTGCCATCAGAATGGTCTTAGAATCACCGCTCAGACAACAAACAACTTATAGAGGGTGAAAAACCAACAAGCATCAACACATCAGCTGTAAAAGAGACAAGACGATAACGAGAAGTGGACAGATCACTTACCTGACCATGGGACTGCATGGTGCTGTAGGGCATGTTCTGGTTCAATACCTTCTGCTTCATCATCAACATCCTCTTATGTTCTTCCCCCAGGTGAGCTGTCTGTCCCGGGATTGGCCCCTGAGTCTGTCCTGGACCAGCTCCCTGGCCACCACCTCCTGCACCAACCATGAAGGGTGCCATCATGGGATTCTTGACTTGATTGCTCCCTCCCATAGGTGGAGTCATTCTCTGACCCATGTGGTCCACCCCACCGCCGCTGAAGTGACTCAGCGGTTTGGTGTTGTTGTATGACAACATGGTTGCTGTTTGCTGCTGCTGCTGCTGCTGTTTGGACATGGCGTTCTGGTTTATGCTGTTTGGCTGTTGCTGGCCCATCAAGCCAATGTGATTGTGAGGGAGGTAGTTGTTCATGGGGACCTGTGGTGTATTAAAGGCTTGTGGTGGGTACATCATTGGACTGTTGGGTTTGTCCTGGTTAAAGGGAGCAGAGTTGTAGGGACTGGTTGGAGCCCCTGCAGGAGACCAGCTAGCTGCTTGTTTGTGCTGTTGCTTTTGATGCATCAGTTTGGCATGAGCATGTTGCTGGGCTATTGCTTTCAGCTGCTCTGCTTTAGAAAGTTCAGGTGTGACTGGCCCAAGAGTTTGACCGCCAGGTCCGGCACCACCTGCTCCGCCTCCTGTCCCCGTCTGACTGACTGGGCCTGGGTTCATCAGGTACCCATTACCAGGTCTAGATACTGCTTGTGTCTGAGCCTGGGTTGGAGTTTGAGGGGAGCGAGCGACACAGTTGTGCAATGGGGAACCCGATGGCATAGCAACAGCTGGAGACTGCTGCAGAGGCTGCTGAGGAGGAGTTCCATTGGCAGTGGTTGCAAACTGAGGGCCCGACGATGATGGTCGCACCTAAAAAGAGGAGAAGACGCACAAACACACACATACACATAGAAAACCTGTTACACAAGACCCAGTTAGTGTTACAACAGCAGCTAGTGTTGTTCTTTCTGAAGGAAATGTTTGTTTCTGCTGAAAACAAACAGCAAATATAAAAAGACTGAACTTCTGTCTCTGTTTCTTCTGGGCTGGACATCTAACAGTCATGTTGTACATCACCTTGTCTTTGCAGAGACTTTTCTTTACCAAAACTCTTGTTCACTACCACCGTCACATGAAATACAGACTAACTGAATGGAGGAGATGTGTGTGAACTGACTGATAAACCTCGACTGTTTAAAAACGTCCCGTGTATTTTTCTTGTTTTCAGCCACCTGACTGAGGGGCTGAATTACCAACTCTGCATGTCCTGAAGTTGTGCAGAAGCCTGTTAATCACGCACTGATTAAAATCAGACACGTTGGAAGAGAGAAACACCTAAACCATGCCGGACGGTGGCCCTCGAGGACCAGGATTAAACACCACTGCTTTAAACTAACCACTTTGATTTAACCATTTTGTTAAATTTGTAAATTCACAGTTTGGACTAAAATCAAGGTAAAAATGAAGATATTTATGTTTCAGTTTCCAAACTGTAATATTAGAATTTAATTTTAGTCCTTATAAAGTATTGAAATCAGACTAATACAATCCTGTACATTCTTTATCTATTTAACAAAGACTAAGTAAACTACTAAAAGACTGTTTGAAGAGATGAGGATGAGCAGCAGTCATGTGACGCTAATCAAATGCCCTTATTAAGTGATGATCATCAGTAATGACAACCTCTATAAAAGCAGAAGTGTTGTGATTCAGGTGTGAAGCAGCTGTTGTTGTCCTTCCAACAAGTTTAACTGTATCCACTACAGCTACAATAAAATCTGTAAATTTACCAAAGTACTACACCTAAAATCATCTGATTCTTCAGACTGACCTGTGGAGAACCGATGGGAACCTGTGGGCCTCCCTGAGGAGGCTGAGGAGGAGGAGGAAGAGGAGTTGTGGACGTTGCCCCTCCTCCAGGTGTTGCAGTATTCCCAGCTGTGTCTGGTGGACCTGGCGTCTGATTGTTTGCTGGCCTGCCAAACTCTGGCTCTTTCTTGTCCTCAAAGTCCTCGTTGAAGAGATCATGCATGTCGTCCTCTGGCACAGTGTTGGCCAGCTCATCAATCAGCTCTTGCCACTCCTGGTCATTGAGGTTGATGTCTGAGAACAATTTGTTCTGATTAGACAGAGACTGGGGATCATTGGACTCTATCCCCCCTCCATCGTCCAGTGGCTCTTGTTTCAGGTCCTTAAGGAGGCCAAAGCTGTCCTCCAAGTCCAGGGAGCCATTGAGCTTCATGTCTGGGAGATGGCTGCCACCGTTCTTCACCAGATCATCTGCTACTCGGCCCGTATGGTTTCCATTGCTGTTAGTAGTGTTATTTCCAGTGGAAGTGTTGGGCCCAGTGAGGATGGGCTTAATGTCCATTTGGTGATGCAGTGGGGAGATTGGTGGCATACTGTTGTTACTGTTATTCTTAGGAAGGCCCGTTAGCGAGTCCAAACCACCAGAGCTCTCCTTTAGAGCCCGTTTGGCTGTTGGCGAGTAGCTGCCTCCATCACAGATGCCATTCTGGTCTCCATTCAGGGGTGATCGTGCGCTGTCCAGTTTCCTCTTCACAGTCTCCTGGAGCTGCAAAAAACATGAAAAAAAAAAAAATCAAAGTTAAAACTGAAGCCATGAAAGACACCAGCAACAGGAACTAACTTTTTTTCTTTGTTTTAGGATCCAAATGCTGTAAAAACACAAAACATAAAAATCAAACAGGAAACTGAGATGAAACGACAAGAACTGTGAAATCTAAATAAATGATTGAATAAATAATGAGTGACTCCCGACATGGAGCCTCGACACTTTACACACAAACATGGTGCATAAGAAGGTAAAGCATGAGATGATTTATCAATAAGGAGTCTGATTGGGCTGAACAGTAGTTTTCCTGACAAGAGACGTTCAGCTCAAAGGACCAGAGTTTGATAACGGCCCCATCGTTAACATCAGCCAATAAGCAAATGAGCTTCCTCATCCAAAACGCCAGCCCATTCTCAGCCATACTGTGGGCAGCAGCTCAGCTGTTCCACTTCACCGTCTCAATGCCTCGGCCGTAGCACAGACGAGATAACGACGGGGTGCTAACAAACTCTGGCCGGTGGTTAAAGTAATGACTGTCACAGACCTGGAGGTGGTGCAGACAAACCGTAAACACAATCTGAGACATGAAAGAAAGACTCGAGTCAAACTACAGGGTTCACGCCAACACGAGAAATTTAACAAAACTTTACAGTTCAGTCTTTCATCAACACTAAACACCTAAACATTTTTAGTCACATGACACCCATCGACAGCATAAAACTAAACTATGAGCTCATGGATTCATTCAGTCATCGTCACCTTCAGCACCTGTAGTTTTACTCTCCATCTGGACTTTCTGAATCAAATGATGTGAAATAACTCTTTTAAACACAATAAGTGCAGATTCTTATTTTTTGGGTTTATAGTGAAAAAAACCACAGAAACAAGGACATTATTGTTTTCATATGATGATGATGATGAGACGGATTCTACTGAAAAGCAGATGATGAACAAAATTGACAGTAATCTGTGCAGTGAGATTACATGTAGGTCAGATTTGTGCTGTGTTGACAGTGACGCATGAATATCACTAAGCCTGATCTGTTAAGGTTTGCTGTCACTATACGTTATTTAAAATGCACCATTCAGTCAGAAATTTCGCCTCACACAGAGTCAGATAAACAATGAGAAGACAGAAAAATGAAACAATGATGGATAAAAATGAGGGCAAGTTGCTTGATAATTTGGGTGTCTTTGTAATTTAATAAACTCTCTGTCTCAATTTTATTTCTAATGAAGTTGGCAGAGAAACAGCAGTTGCTATTAAAATGACGGATGGGAAGCTGGGACCTCATTTATAAACGGTTCCCAGGGTACAAATTATAAATGCTCACACCAAAATCTGAGCCAAAGTTTAAAGTTCAAACAAAAACAATCATCTTTAGAGCAAAAGTCTGCAGCATAGTTGAACGTTTACTGTGTAAATACTGGATGAAATGGAATCAGTCTCATTTCATTTTTGCTGAATCTGAAAAAGATTATCAATAAAAAATTGACTATTTTAGATACTTTTAAAAGAATACTACATTAGAAAATAAAATATTACAAGACATCTGTTATAGTTTTATTTTGAAAAGTCAGACAAACCACAGTAAAACAAGTCCTCCCGATGGCACGCTGTGTATGGTGCACGTTTGGATTTCAAACCGGCAGCTGTGAGAGGAGGGCACGCTGAAACAGTGAAATATTGTTGTAAAATTCTCAATGTGAGCTGTCACATGTGAAAGAGGCAAATACACAAACACAAAGGAAGCGCCGCTGATAAACGCACACGTGCAAATACACACTCAGCTCGTTGTTATTCAGACGGAACAACAGACAAAATATATTCAGATCGTATTCTGACCTGGAGGTGGACCCAATGGAGCACACATATACACACACACGCACACACACTCACACTGAAAACACACAGAAATGATCCGTTTTTGATTTTCCTGGAGTGTGAACGTGTTCGTTATGCACACTGAGTGACAGTCAGTCTAATTATCTTTATGAAATGATAAACACTGTTAGTATTGACAGCCTTAACTACAGTGTGTGCACGTGTGTGTGTTTATGTTTGTGACTTGAACTCTTGTGTTGGTGCAGCCACTGAAAGGAGCAAAACACAAGGAAACATATCGACAGCTGTGTGTGTGTGTGTGGTCCTGTAATCAATGGGTTTAAATAATTCACGTCTCCTGTATGCAGGTTTCTATCTGTGTGTGTGTGTTTCAGGTTTTCCCTAAATGCCAGTGACTCATGTTGATAATAACAGACTCGCCTTTCAAAGCCCACCTATAAAAACTCCCATAATTATCCAGGTGGTGTGAACTGCAGCACCCTCCCACATGCGTGCACGCAGCTTTTCAATACACACCCACCAACAAACAGCATTATCCATTTAACCTTCATGGTATACAGTGATTCTGAAAGCAGCGGCAGAAAGAAAGAAAAGGCGTCCAGAAAAGAAGCAAAAAAAAAAAAAGACTAAAGATTAGATTTTGTCTGTGTTGTGAGTCAGTGGGCCACAGGCGGAGGGAGCGTGACAGGATGAATGACAAAACGGGGAGCATATAAAAAAAATACCTTCTGTTAACTCACTAATTAATCCTTTATTTCTTTAAGCAGAATAATTTCACCCTGATTAGCAGTAATATACCTGTCGTGCCCTGCAAATGGAATCTGACAACATGTTTATTTGGTTAATAATCGTTTTATTGTGAATTGAAGGGAGAAATTTTGCATGTGTGAGAACAGAAAATAAAGACTTCAAGATTTGGAGACAAAGAATCTTTAAGTAGTTTATTCAAGCCAAAGTGCTTCGCAAGAGCAAGAGTGAAAAAAGCAGCATGGCAGTAAAAAGGACAAGAGGATGTAAAAGAGCAAAGACAGGAACGATCGCCGCTTCTTTTCCCTCCTGCATGTTTTCTTTGACATAAACACCTGCTGACTGCTCTTCTGCCTGCCACCACAACACACAGAGAACGACACCAACACACAGAGACAAAGGTGAAAACGCAGAGACACGAGGAGGAAGAAGGGATTTATTCTCTGGCAGATGGTCTTTTTTTTCCCTTTGAGCGAAGGAGTGACGAGAACATGAAGATGAAGCAGAGGAGATGTGGATTTTAAGGAGGGGGTTTAGGTGGTTTGATCGAGAGGCATAGAGCGCCAAATGACAGCAGGGAGCAAACGATGAGAGGGTGATCAGAGAGGGAGAGAAGAGAGATGCTGTTGTTATAGCAACCTGCTGCTCTGGTGCTTTGTGTGCTGCATCCTCCCTTCTTCTTCCTTCTCCTCTTCCTCTCAATCACTCCCCCAATGCCCCGCCTTCTCTTACCTCTCTACTTCCTCTCTGTTTCTTTGCCTACTTGAAAGACTGAGTATCACATCGAACACAAATCTCAACACTAAAGTGACAACATATTGATATTTTTCCACAGACAGCTAAACGTGGACGTGTCAAACAGATGAAATAATTCTCTTCAGAAACGACACGTAAGGTCTGCAAACAATTTCAAGTCAAAGCTAAGAAGGAATGAGACATGGAGAATATGAGGAATGTGCCTAAAATATAGATATATTTTCATTTTGGGACTGGTGTTACTGGTTTTTAAGCTTTGATTGAAGATGACAGTCGACTCTTTAAGAAGCAGGATGACAAAGTCTTTGTTTGCTGCATTCTGAGTAAAAACTTGCACCACCAGGTGTTTTTAAGTTCATATCAAACCTGATTGATGATGGAGCTCATAAAACTCTCAGCTACAACATAACTCATACAGCAGCTCTTCCTCTAGCACAAATATGCTTTCCATTATTTCCCAGTTAAAACCCTAAACCAACCATCAACAGCCTGCCCAACTAGATTCTGTTAAAAACTGTTAGTTTTCATCATTTTTGTAGATGTTAAAAATCAAACAAAGAGACAAAAAGATCCACAGCAATGTCTCTTAAAAAGAACAGGTCATGTAAAGTGGGATTCTACATTTTATGTCAACTTTAGTCAACAGAAACACACAGATATCGGTCATCACCTCATGACCAGGTCCGGCCTGGTGTGTGAGACACTGTGTGTTTCAGGTTTGACCCATCAGACCGTGAAATGAGCCGATTAGATCAACCTGGTATTTCTGGAGTGGATGTGTTTGCTGCTGTGTGTGTGATGATGTATGTACATATGCACATATTTTCAAACTAACCTGTTCAGAAACACTGATATCAGTAAAATGTCTCTGTTTGAGAAGTTTTTTATACATTTTAAAGGGATTATTCCAGCAAGTGAAATGACAAGAAAAAAATAATCCTAAAGGAATTCCTCCTGCTGCAGTTTGAATCTCTAACTGAAACTTTCACACATCCTGCAGCATGTGTCAGTCCTGAATGGATTATTTCTTTAATAAGTGACGAGACATAAAGATCACATCAACAGCTGATTTAAAAACAAGAACCAGCTGCTGCTCTGATATAAAATCCTACAATCTCTTCGTGGGTTTTTGACGTTGTCTTGCTTGAGGAAAGACTGAGTTTCAGTATTAAAAACTTTTCATCCGTTTGTGGTGTCGGTGAAACTTTAATTCTGTTGTCTTAGTACCTTCAGCTAAAGACGAGGGCAAGTGAAAAATGAAAAACAGGCAGGGCTATCAGAGTCTGTCCTTCAACTCAAGGACACATGCTGAAGCACACGTCAGCAAACATCCATCCTGCTGAAGTGTCCTTGAGCAAGTCACTGGGACCAGGCATGGGGGCTTTTATGCAAATAATCCTCAAATACACAGTCTGTATTTAGTCTGAACTAAAAACCACCTGTTGTTAGTAAACGAACTGGACTGTGATCAGTTTAATTAAGACTGAAGGTTTTGTCCTTAAACACTCGCCATCAGCAGAAACGCAGCGAGAAAGAGTCAAAAGACTGAGTTTCAAATAAAAGAAGACATGGATTCTTCTGAGTCACTGTGGATCTACAGTAGCCCAACAGGGACAAAAACAAAACTAAAAAAACTGGGTTTGAAAAATGACAACCTCATTTGGTTGCAGTTTGCAGTTTATACCACTACATGTCACTACATCCAACAAGGTGTCACTTTAAATACCAGGAAAATCAAAATGATCTTTAATGTTCAAGGATGCCTGTTTATTTATTTATTTATTTGCAGTTGTTGCTCCTAATTTATGGGAAACCTGTCTGACTCAGTGGAGCTTGACACCCGGATTATTTGTTTCTTATGTCTGATGTTTTACCTGTAAGGATTGTATCTGTTATTCTTCCTTCTTCTTGTAAAGTACTTATTGTATTGGCTCAACTAACTAACATGAGTAGTTGTTTTTGAAATTAACTTGCATAAAAATTGGTTAAAGATTAAAAATAAAGGAAAGCAGCTTCTTCTTACATCAAGGAAAAGATTTTAATCCCTTGTGAGTGGAAAGAAATGGTTTGAAACAAAAATGTCTGACCTGCGTCGTTCCTGAAACCTGACATTCATCCGTTCATCCATTTTCTCTTCCCAATGTGTCACAGGAAACTGCTGCTTATCTCCAGCAGTCATACCTGGCATCTTCATGATTATTATTTTAAATCTCTGAAGGTTTTATTTCAGACAGTCAACCGTTTTAGGATGTTTCAGCGCAGATCCTTCAAAACTGAGCAGTAAAAGTAAAGAAGAAAAATAAAAACAAAACATTTGTGTGAGTGAAGGACAGAAAACTCACGAGTGACAAGAGGAAGGTGCAAACAAAAGAAACATTTGGCTGGCGTCCCAGAGAAGGGTGTATGTATGAGAAAGCGCCTGCCAGTCTGCCTCCTGTACACAAGGGGCCGTACACGCCTGATTTTAATACACACACACTTCTAATCCTCTGAACAATGGCACCTTTTTTAATTCTGGAGTTTGAACGGATGAATGTAATGCATCTTCATCCTTTAGTTCATAAAAAGAAGTTCTTGCAGCAGCTCAGTTCTGCACTTATTTGTGTAGCTTTGAGTTAATGACACTGATATCTAACCAGACACACGAACAGATCCTTGATGGTGTTTCCGTGCACGTACACGCGCAGTAAGAGAAGAGTGTCTCCGTGTGTCATCAGCAGTTTCAAACCTGCTGACCTGACATAAAAAGCCAGAGGACCATCACTCCCCACCTTCCCCCCCGTCCCCGACCCTCTGACTCAATATCTTCCACTTTAATACATTTGTGTTGGGGGGGGGGCAGAAACACAGGGAGGGATGAGCAGCAGCGTGTGTTACCAGACACTTTACAAACCATTAGCATTTACAGCACGACTAATTATCCACCAAGTCAAGGACTGTGTGCTTGCGTGGGTTTGTGCGAGCATCTGTCTGCGTGTGTGATAAATTTAAAAAAAAGCGGGTGAGCGGAGAGAAAACGAGGGATGAAAGAGGGAAAACTGTGTGTGTTTGAGTGCGGTTCCTGGCTGAGCAGCTCCTAACTATTTATAGAGCTGCTGCGGCTCCTTCCTGTTTCTGGAGCTGTACCATCACGCCGGGAGGGGGTGGAGTCCGAGGGGAGGGGGTGATGGAGGATGGAGGGAGAGGTAAGGAGGGGGAGGAGGTGTGAGAGGGTGTGTGGGAGAGGAGACTGGTCTTGAGTCTTTAGTAAATCAACAGATCCACCCCCTCTGTTTTCCTTTCTCCCCCATTTATCCAACAACATGGGCTCAACCAGCAGCAACCAACTGAACTGCAAACCAAAGAGAACCAGAGGAAGAAAATGACAAAACTAAAGAGCATAATTAGAGGATCTTTTTGCATTTGGTGGAGAAATAAAGAGTTCTGCGTCTTGATGGGAAAATGATGATAAAAAATGACTGCTGTCATTAAAACTCCCCAACTGTGAAGCCATTATCCTAATGAAATCAGGGTTTGGGGAAGTGTTTAACTTTCTGCTTTTACAACAACACACATGGTTTTCTAAAGATAAAAACAAAAATCTGACAAAAGTGACAATTTAGAGAAATGTCACATGTTAAAGAGACAAACAGTGAGTCTGTATGATGATGGCAGAACACAGCTGTTTACGATCAGAACAGGTCCGAAATGTATTCTGACTGGACAGGATGACCGTTCACACACGACCACATGAATCCGGTTACAACTGTGTGTTTTACAGAGCGCTTACGCTTCACTGGAACACGCCGTGGGTTTTTAAATGAGATGAAATGCTTGAATCAACACAAACTGAAGCAAAATCTGAAACAACTTTGTGCCTGTTCAGTCCCAACTGGCTTGTTAGCACTTTGGAATTCAAATTTCAAAGTACCAAAAACAATCAGTTTTGTCAGATTTTGGGTCTTTAATTAATGCTAGAAAGATCCCCAGCCAAACTCTCCATTATAAAACTTGATTCAGAAACAATAACTGGAATGAAATATTTTCACATGGTGGATTTTTGACTCGTTTCGTATCTGTTGGACACATTTCAGTCAGAATTGTCTTGTTACTTGGGGGGAAAGTCCAGCCTGCAGGGACATTTAAAAACAAATGACACAGAAAAGAAAAAAACAAGATCTAATTTGAGTCGAGTTCAGGCGTCTTCCAGGTGAATTTTAATGACTTTCAGCAATAAACAATAAATATTTAAAAAAGATTAAATCTGATGTGTTTTTAAGTTACATCTTGGGATAAGCACTACAGAATGATGTGTAAGATTTGTACGCATGTGTTTGTTCCTCCGGGTCTCTGAGATTTCATAAGCTGCCTAAAATACATGTAGAAAGACACAAAGTGTCCCATTATTCCATGTGCCGTTAGCTAGTTTGTAACAAATTGGGACACAATGCTATTTTTTTGCTTGCAAAAGAAAAACTGTCCATGATCAACATAATACAAAATAATTACATCAGACTTGATACTAAATTGACTTTCATAACAACAAAGTGATATTTAATAAGGAAAGTACTCAAATTCACCATTAACAGTTGAAAGAATTTCCCTTAAAAATCTATGTGCTGTGAAACTTTGTCCTTCTCTTGCATCATAAGCTGAAGGTCACCGGGAAGGTCACAGCACTGGTGCACAACACAGACGTAGAGCTGCACAGTGATTCACCTTTAAACTCAAGGCTAAATTTAAGCCTGATCAGAGGACTGAATCTGATCCCTTACAAAAGCAACACGGTTACAGTTTTAGGGAGTTTTAAGTGAATGAATCATGACTAAAACTGGAGCTTTTTGAAGGATTTTCTGCATCTGCATGAAGGCTGGAGAAGTAAATAAAACCAGTCAATGAAGGGGGGGGGGGGTCCTGACAACATAGGCAGACGGTCATTCGAAAGGGTTCCGATAGTTTAGTCCCAGTGTGTGTTAGTGTGCACATGTGCAAGAGGACAGGTGTGAGACACAGCCTGTCCTCTCTGGATAGGACAGAAGAGGTTGTCTCAAGTCAACATGGTCACCATCTAACACCTGGACAGAGGTTAGACAGAAACATTCCTGCATTGCTTCACACGTGCTGATATCAGAGTCTGTGTGTACAGTATGTGTGTAGCTGACTGTTTAACCACGGCTTCTCTGATTGGCTCAGTCAGGACAGAATGTGATTGGCTGAGTCAAGTCTCCTTCTGCCTCCGCTAGAGCCAGTCGTGAGGGCAGACTGATGTACGCATGCACGCACACACACACTCACACACAGATTTATGGATGCTCTCGTGGCAGGAGTGACAGTTTCTTTCCTTCTCCTTTTCACCAGTTTTCACTCTCTACACTTTTGCCTCCAAGCTGAGGGGGAAGCGTGAGAGTGCAGGGACTACAGAGAGGCAGATAGGCTGCTATGGTAACGGATCACTGTTGCAGTGAACGGAGGGGCCCTGATGGCTAGTTGGCAGCAATGACAGAATCACTCTGGCTGCACAAACATCAGCATAAATGAGTGTGTGTGTGTGTGTGT
>SSNP01000038.1:2498429-2576935 GCA_006937955.1 Pachypanchax playfairii | reverse complement strand
CATGCGCACACACACACACACACACACGGCTCTGCCAGTATGGATAAGCCCTATTTGGCAGAGTTGAAGAAGATGCATTTCAGAGGTAAATTACATCATTATCATATAAATGACTTCCAGCAAAATACATCTGCTAATGTGGTGCACGCACACACACACACACACACACACACACACCAAACATGAGTTACACATACTTTAAGAGCGCTGGACTTTCACTACACAACTACTTTAACCTCACACACTGTCGTTTACAGGGAGATTCTGATTGGGTTAAAGATGCAGGGTGGGAGGTTCAAAACCCAGCTGCACAGCAAACATGAAAACTCAAAGGAAGCAGGAAGGAGTTAAAACTCAAATGACATTAGGATAAATGTGTATCAGGGTAAAAACATTCACACCTCCAGCTGCTCAGATCAACATGTACTTTTCTATTAATGACCACTTCCCATGACATGCCTCCTCTAAGCCAGAGTGAGTGCTGTGCTGTAAAACAGGAGCTCAGCTGCAGCATTTTAACTCTGTGTGTGGAATGATCCCTGGAGGAGAAACATATTGACCCAAACTGAAGCTGACTGTGGAAAAACCCTCGGACAGTTTTTACAGGAATCATGTCGGGTGTGACATTAAACCTACAGTAATAATACAAATAGAGCAGAAAACAGAGGAGGATGCATTGAAACAAGCAACCACAATCCCAAAAAAAGTTTGGGCTGGATGATGTTTACTATTGTGTAGCATCTTCTCTGACTTTGAATCTGGACCTGTTGATGTGAACGAGACTTGTTGCTTCTGCAGAGTCCTTAGAGGAGACTTGAGTTCTGAGATGACCTGCGTGTAGGTCACTGCCTGGTTAATAGTTTTAAATAGTTAACAGCTGCAGTGGTTACCACTCTGCCATGTTTCAGAAAAGTAATTAAAAAGTAAGTAAAGTTAGATGACGGTTACATTTAAAACCAATTACAATCCTGAAACATGATGCATTGAACATATTAAAACTTGTGTCGGCACTGTTTCCTGCATGAATCAACTCGGTGAATTCTTCCCTTAAGAAATAAAATGAAGGTTCCACAGTCAGATCAATCTTGATGTCAATTAGTTTCTATTTCCAGATAATCAGCATTGAGCTTTCAGACAGAGAACAGATCAATTAATAACTACTGAGGAGAATAAAAGTCTGTATCAAATGATAATTCATGCTAACACACAATGATTTGTACAAGGTCACATGTTTCTTATCCTTTTTTGGGTTTATTTGAAGTTTTGGCTGGAAACAAATCATATAAAAATGGAACAATAGATTAAATGGATTATTTTGGCAACAGCTGTGGCTGGAAGGTGTCAGAAGATCTGAGACGGCACCGTTTCGGTAAATGAGATCAACAGTGTGTGAAAACCAAAGCGAGTGCTGCTACTGTACTCAGATAAAGTATTGATGCAGCGGCGTGTGTGAGGGCGTTGAGAGGTTTAGTCTGACACTAAGCTCAGGTAGGAGCACTGCTGCATCTAAACACAGACAGTGTGCAGCCTTCACATAAAGCTGTGCAGATGTTCTTTCAAGCTCCAAAGACAAGAGACGACAGGCAGGCGACGCAGACTGCAGCAGAGCTGTGATGGCCGTTATTGTCCCCAAGATGAAGACGGCTTTTATCTGCTCTCCAGGCTTACAAAGAGGAGAGGGGGAGTAAAAAAGAGAGGGGTGGGGAGAATTAAAGGGAGAGAGCACACAGCCTGTCTGCGGCTCGCTTTCCAACATCTCAATGACAACATCCACTCACAGTTCTCCCTCCCTTCTCCTGTTCTCCTCACTGCTCCGCCCCTCCCTCCATATCTGTGGTTCTGCCTCTTTCTCCTCCTCCTACTTGCCTCAAGCCCCCTGGTCATAAACAGCCGCAGGTCACGCACATGCCATGAAACATACTGATAACACACACACACACACCACCAACACAGACGAGAACCAGTAGGCTTTGTTCCAGCGTGCTGCTGCTGGGGAACCATTCATGCAAAAATACAAGTGTTGTGTGTCTACGTGCCCAAATGTTCTCCCGCTCATACCATCACATCTTAATACCATCACTTATTCATGTGAGTGAACATTGGAACAGCCGCCTCCCTCCATGTAGCCGTGTACTCCAGAGGAAGTGCAGCTTCTTCGTCCCTCGTCAGTGTGTTTGTGCACACAATGTCAACAGAGAGAGACGAGTGTGTGAGTTTGTACAGAGGACGTTATCCCTTATTTTAGCTGCTATAAGGAGGAAGACTGTGTGAATAACCCTGGAGTCGTGTCATATACACCTTTTATTGTTCTTACAAACGCTGCTCTACTCCACCTCCCTCCCCACCTCCTCCTCTCTCCTAATCACATGTACCTTTCCTCTCCTCTCTGCTGTCCTCACTTCGTTCCGGCTGTGACTCATACCGCCCTCATTTTTTTCTGAGTTTTCTTGTTCAACCATGTCAGCCTTAACTCAAATTTTTCCTGCTGTGCTCCTTCAGATCTCTTCTCTGCTCGTCTTGTTCTCATCTCTCATTTTCACTTCCTCTTTTTCTCGCTTTTCATCTAAACAAGCTAGCCCGCCCCTCCCTTCATTTTTATCCTACTAATACTTCCTCTCCTGATGTCTTTCCTTGTGCTCACACACGTGCACGCGCACATGCACACATTCACACACTCACACACTGCAGCTCCATCACACAGATGTTCTTATGTGTGTGTTTCTGCTGTTGGATCATCTGGAAGTTGACAACTTGTTTCTGTTCAGAAACCTCCTCAGCGTTTAGAACCCGCCCACAACTCACACCAGCAGCCAATGAGACGATGGGAAGCCACTTCCTTATTTTAAAATGCACATGGTTTAAAGAGACAGCCAATTAAATCGAGTGAGACAAAAACAGACAGAAAAAAAGAGACAAAGAAAAGATGTAAATAGTTTACCAGGAGTTAATAAAACACTTTTATATGCCAAGATATTAATGTATTTTAAACACGATGATATGACTGTTCAAACAGAAGTCCGTTTTTTGGTAAATCCAGGAAATTAGGGAAACTGGGGAGATGAAGGATGTGCAGATGTTCAGAAGGTCCAAAGATGAACCAAAACTCACCAGTTAAAAGAGGGATTTTTCCTTTAATATTTGAATTAAAAATCCATAATTGAATCCTAATGAAACTTCATGTCCACAATAATTTATTTTTCAGAAAGTTGTTTTTAAACAATGCCTTTTTCTTTCATAAAAACTTTAACATCTCATTAGAAGTTAAAACATCTGGGCATCAGATCCTGGAGTTCTTAGAAATCTTTTTTACAGAATTTTTTTATTTAAAAGTCTAGAAGTCGTCCATCATCGTGACAGATCTAAACAGGGTTTCATAATACAGTATGATGTAATTCAGAGCAATCCTAAATAAAAATACACAGTCTTGCTGTAGCTGGAGCCTTTTGTTTGCAGCTACAGGTTATTAATTAGCTGTTTGCTCAGACTTGTCTCTTGATGACTCATTGTCGTCTACTTGGCTTTAGATGTTGCATCATTGGGGCCAAAGCCACTTATTGTGACATTAAAGCTCTTATTTTATATATTTTATTCGGTTGATTAAAAACATAAAAGAGATTTGAATTTATAACCATCAGAAAATGTCGGAACTATGAAGCAACTTCAGGAGTTGATTTATAGTAACATAACTTAATGGTTTAATTTTTAAAAGTTACACAATTTCAAAAAATTATATTTCATAAGTTAAAAAAATGATGATTTAATGATGAGTTAGGGTTAGTTTTAGAAAAACTTGTACTTTCTGTATGTAGATATGTGTCATGATTAAACACAGGTCTGTCTTCAGCTCTTCTTTTAAACAGCTGACTTCTTTCAACAAGGTGGGTTTTCTTTTTTTTTTTTTGGGGGGGGGGGCAGTTAAACCCTGACAAATGTTGATGTGAAGCTGTTTCTGGTGGAACTGATGTGGTGCGTCACAACATGGAAGCAAGTGTAGAAGGAGAGCCTGTGTTTCACTGAGATGACGAACCTGTTTGTGCAACAAGCACATCTCAGGATTAAATACTCAGTTTGCAGTGCTGAAACTTTAGATACTGATTCTGTAACATGAGACACTTTTTGTATTTTCTACATATTCCGAGTTAAATTAGTGTGTTTCAATGGGCTGCATTCTGAAGTCACTACAGACAAATGTCCTGAAATGACATGGAGTAGAAACACATGATAAAACTCTGTGCGCTCGATGCTTTAGATCCTGTCCAGCAGCCAGAAAGACTCTGAATCTTTGACCTTGGGTCTGTTTGGAGTCAACAGTCTACTTCACAAATGAAACACTAATTATCTGTTCGCACGTGGACACACAAACTGAAGCACAACAGGGATCAAAACCTCGATTTTACCCAAGTCTACGAACACACACCCACACCCAGACACAGCTCTCTATTGTCCCCCAGACAAAGATGGGAGTGCATCCCCTGTGCAAGTGGCCCCCGGGGGGAGACCTGATTCTGCCCCCGCCCCTTAACCTCCATGTGAATCCACACACAAACACACAGTTATGAACCCACCCCCATGCTTGACGGCCTGCTCTGAAGAGTTACAAACAGGCAAGCAGACAGAAGTGGGGGGTGGGGCAAAAGGGTCCCTCTCTGATAACAAGAGCATTATAAGCCAATTATGAGTACCGCCTGAGTGACTGATAGACGGGGTGGAGAGCGTGACACAGCGAGCTGTCTGATGTGGAGAAGGTGTGTGTGTGTGTGTGTGTGTGTCTTTGTATCAAGTTGCATTCTCCTCTCTTGTAGCTAAAGCTTTGGGCTAAAAGGCTTTAATACGTGCACATAAACAGAGTCAAACACACACAAAGGGCAAACATCCACACGATCCCCTCCCAAGAGGTCCACCTCCTACACGCAAAGGCATTCAAAAGATCTCTTTGTCTTTGTTTCGTGCCAGAGAAGTAAAGAAGAGACATGGAGGGGAAAAGAGTGCAGAAGAGAAAAAGAGCAGCAAAAGGGTTTGAAGGAAAGCAAGGAGGAAAGAGGGAGACCTGCAGGAGGAGGAGGAGGAGGAGTGGAGAAAACATGGAACAGGAGATGGAGAAGTGGGAGGGGGAGCAAAGAGGAAGAAGACGAGCAGAGAGCAAGGCAAAGAGATGGAAGAGAGGATAAGAGAGCCAGGCTCCAGCACTGCTCTGAACTCGTTTGATCCAGTTCGTCTCGCCAGGCGTTCCTCGAGATACATTCCTGTGGCTGGCTGGGAGCAGAACGGGAGAGACACAGAGGGTGAGACCAGCAGAGATTGAGAAACAGACAGCAAGAAGCTTAGAGGTAATTTCTACAAAATATATAGAAAATGGAGATTAACCAAAGCAAACTGGAAGACATGGAAAAGAGCAAAAGAAACGCCAAGAGGAAGTTCATTTGGTGTCAAACGTTAGCTGATGCTAAGATTCAACCATCAAACCAACATCTGAATCTCTCACTCAGATAGACGAGCAAAGAGAAACGCTTTGTCACGTTTAAAGTCTGTGGTCACCGAAAACACATCAGATAACCAACAAACCGCTGAGTAAGAGAAGATGTGGAGCTTTAGGGACAGAAGAATGAAAATGGAAAGATTTATAAGCTCCTTCATCGTTACCAGTGACAGAAAAATGAAACGGAGGCCAAATCATCTAAAAGTTTTCACCTGCTAACACGTGGGTCCCTTTAATCCATGAAGCACAGGATCACCTCAACACACGGGATGCAATAACCATGTGAAACATGGTTTCTGTGTAATATTCCAAACTTTCATGACTTTTACTGTAAACAGCATCCAATCTAATATCATTGGTATTCTCACTTCAAGTCCAAAGAAACGCCGGCGTTGAAAAAAGAAATAAATCTGATGTGTTGTGAACAAGGTTACAGGCTGCACGAACCGAGAGGCGAGCCTGAAATGCTGGCAATCATTGTTCATTGCCGAGAAGCATTTGTGTGCTTTGAAGAGGAGATGAGAGGTGACAGGAGGCTTTGATCGGACAGCCTGACGTGTCAGTGACCAAACAAGAGCTGCAGCTGTCTCAGTAAACCACTTATAGCTACTCGCCTGCAGTTACAGGCTCCAAAGATGAAGCAGATATACAATCATCCTGATGCTACAAACCTCTCACACATGAATCTGATGGGCAACTAAACAAATAAGAAAATCTGCACTGAACAGATGCTGTTGTTGTTATTATTGTTGTTTACTTGTATATTTTATTAGAACGCATCCTTATTTGTTTTCATCATCTTCATATTTTGCAGAAAGGGTCAGATTGATGAAGAGTTCTCTGTTCAGTCTCTGCTCTGCATCTTCTTTTATGATATTATTCTTACCGTTACTTTCAACATGTTGACTGAGCTCATTTGTGCAGACAGCTGACATTTAAAGCAGCACACAGACAGAAAGATGTGGATTAGACAGCAATGTGCTGCAGGTGGTGTGAGATCAGTTGTGCAAAAACACCAAAATCTGGGCTTAAACAACAAGCGGAGTGCCATCAGTCCCATTTTGCTGATTGTGTTCATCATGGAAGAAACTCCTCAGCAGATGGTGGCAGCAATGCACCACTTTGTAGTTTTCCAGCTCTTCTTTAATGTACAAAAATAAATAAATACATAAAGCAGAAACACTGACGTGAAATTAAAAATGATCCAACTCAAACATTAAGGAGGTGAGTAAAAGTACTCATTCTGGTTTCAAGTGGTCACTTTTTTGGGTAATGTGATCCCCCCCCCGCAGCTCAAATCCCCCACCGGTTCACTTTTTACGCACCTCCAGAGAATCAAGCCTCTTATCTCTTCTCATTCCCCCACAGCCCCGCATCTCTTCCTTCTCTCTTTTGTCTCCTGCTCACTCACTGCCTCGCTCGTCCCCGTGTGGTGACAGGTCAAAGAATGGTCATCGATTGTATTTTTGTGTGCGTGTCTGCTTGTCTCTGTGCAAGTGGGTAAAGATGGTCTAATTGCAGGGATAAAAGAGGGAAGACAGAGATGGGTCAATTACTGCAGGAAATGGAGATGGAGTGAGGTGGGGGGGGTTGGCCCTAGCTTCCTACCATCAGGATAGCACCTATAAAAACGCTTGAGATGCTTCAGGAACCCCCCCCCCATCCCTCTGTTTCACAGCATTCACAAGCTTAACCTTCGCTTCAACCTGCTCAGTTACATCTACAGTCACCGGACGAGTTTAAATCCACTCTAATAACAAAAAATTATCAAACAGACGAGTCAGATAAACAAGTTCATCAACTTTACTGTCAGAAAAAAGAACAACCCAAACTCAGCTGGTCCTTGTAATTACACCAAGTTCATTACACAGTCGTTCATTAAATATGGAATAGCATTTATTTAGGATCAGTGATCAAGTCCTATTGTCATGATTGTATAGATTCGACTATATTAAAAGAGTTTATTAAAACTAATAGAACTGATCTGGTTCTCCAGAGACTCTGTGCAAGTCTGGCTTCTGCTTACAGTCAGAAATCCACATATTTCACACTCGTGTTTCAGGATTTATTCTTGAATAAAAAGAATTTCTTTACAAGAATGAGGTGAGTTCAACAACTTAGTTAGATCATAATTTCAATTTGATAACAATTAATACCTGAAAATCAAACATTTATGTTTAATGCAGGTTGAATGAATCAGAGTAAATGTAATGTTCTATTAGTCCTTTGGGAAATCACTGCAATCAAGTAACTTTCTAAACTCTGAATGAGCCTTCATCAGCTGTCACTTCTACAGTCTGCATGTTTAAGCTCCTCATCGGGACTCATCTGCCACTTCTTGATGTTTTCACCTGAGGGGTCATTGTCCTGTTGGAGGTCACATGACCTGTGAGCTGTAGACCAAGCTTTCTGACACTGAGCTGAACATTATTTCTTTGGACCCTGTCCAGACACCCTGCACCAGATGCAGCTAAGCAGCCCAGAACATATGGAGCTTCCTTCATGTTTCACTGTAGGTACAATGTTCTCGTCTCCATGAGCTTCATTTCTGTGTATGTGAACATGGAGCTGATATAATTTGCCTAAAAGCTCCAGTTTTGTTTCATGTGTCTAAAGGACAGTTTGTAAGAAGCTTTGTGGTTTTTTAATATGCATTTGAGTTAATTCTGGTCTGGTTTAGCTCTGATTTAAAACTTTCCTTTTTGTATAATCCTATAGTGAGCGTTAGTGTAGGTTACCCTGATCCATCCCTTTAGTTATGCTGCTATAGGCTTAGACTGCCGGAGGACATACTGACCACATGTCTTCACTCTGCTGTCTCTCTTTACTCTCCATGTTTGTATTGATTGTTATTGCTGCCATTAACTTTAACTCTGTTTATCTTTCTATAGACATGAGGACTGGCCCAAATCCATCAGTGTTTGTCTCTTTCCTGTCAGCTCAGATCCCAGTCAGCTGAGGCAGAAGGCCACCCATCCTGAGCTGGGTTCTGCTAGAGGTTTCTTCCTATTAAAAGGGAGTCGTTCCTTTCCACTGTCACCAATTGTGCTGCTCAGTATGGAGGATTGCACTGAATTAACAATTCAACCCAATTAGCTGGTTCCTTAGATAGGAAATGTTTTATTGCTAATTGATTGATTTTTCTTTGAAATGCCTTGAAATTACTTTGTTATGAACTGACACTTTATACATAAACTTGAAATAAACTTGAATTTGCTTTCAGCAGTGAAGGTCATCTCTAACCTCACTGGAAGTTGTTTTGAACTCTGGTTACTTTCATATCATCTCTTTGAGTGTCTTTTTTGCAGACACATCCCTGAAGGTTGTCTACAGTCCTGTGGACTTCAACTTTAGAACGGTATGTGCAGCTGTAGTCACAGTTAAAAATCTTCCTTCTCAGCTTCTGAAATAACTGATGAGCTTTCTGTGGTCCATGTTCAGTGTGGTGCACACTGGAATACCAAACAGCACACTGACAACTTTTAACAAACTGACTGATTACAAGATTAAGACACAGCTGTGTTGTTAATGAAAGGACACGTCTCAGTTTAACATGTCAGATTATTGTCTTTTCTTGAGGTATCATCAATTAGACCAGCCCAGTTTTATGAGATTGTTTTATCAAATGAATCTGCTGAATCCCAATTTAAAAACAACGTTGTAGTTTGTATTAGTTAATTGCTTTTTTTATTATTACTTTTATTTTAGTGACTATTGTGGGTTTTTTTTTCTTTAACAGAAAGTAATACGAATTTTCTCCGCAACCAAAATGTTCGTCTAACTCTGGGGAGGAAATTCCTCCTTTTGGATAACAGAGTTCATTTCCTGGATCTCATTTCCAAGAAAAAGTTATCAGATGAAAAATGTCTGCATTATTATTATTATTATTACTAATAATAAATCCATCAATAGCTGTATGTGTCTAGTAACTGACATGTTTAGGTGGTTCAAAAACAAAAGAGTGAGATAATAAGACTGTTACATAAGAAAAGTCTGTCTTTATGTTAGAATCTGTCTCCACTTGTATCTGCACCCTCCAACAAACGTCTCAGGTTGTGTTGGACTTCTACATGTACACACATGCAGATGGACACTATATTAGAGAGAAATGTGCATGTGTGCACGAGGGTGTCTGTGGACCGGTGTCTTTGGTAGACTTGTGGTAATCCTCTTAGCGTATGCTGCTTGAAGCTCAGAGCACATTATGTAACCTCTCTAATCCAGCATCGCATCAAGAAAGGCAGCAAAAGACCACAACCAGTGCTGCGTTACACACACAGACTCGCTGCTGGTGTTTAACCGACTCACAGACAAATGTTACACTCTGGTTCTTTGTCTAAACACGGAGCGAGCGTTAGATTATTCTCATTCTAAAAACCAGGAAGGGGAATATCCAGATCAGAGCCAATATTAATGATCAGCTCTGGTTTCTGAAACAATCACAGATTCTCTTGACATGTCACTGCTGCCCTCTTCACACACTTCCCACCTTTCCCTGCAAACCTGAACATCCAAACCACAAAAAAAAGAAAAGAGGAAAAAAAATCCTCTCTGCTCTCACTCTCCACTCTGTTGCCAGGGCAACAGTGGCCATCTTGCCGGCCCTGTTGGTCTTGGGTACACATCACAGGCCGGTCATAAATGTGGAATGACAGTCAGAGGAGGTTGGGGAGGGGGGGACATGGATGGATACAGAGACTGACCAAGACATTCTCACATAGTCTCTCCAGGTTAGGAGTGAATAACAAGACAGACTGGCCTTCTGGTTCGAGCTTGTCTCTGATTATTTTCATGACTCCACAATCAACGCACACAGGAAGCAACTTGCTGATTAAACAACTGCTCCCAGGTTAACTCAATATAAACCATCAAACTGAATGTTTCAGTTGAGACAGTTTGGGTTCGGGTTCCAAGGTGTCACGCTGCACAAACTGTACAAAAATCCAAATACTGACCAAGTTGGTGCTCTGTGTCCAACTTTGGAATAAACATTGTTCTGCAGATTTGAACATTTTTTCTCCATCATCCAGGAGGAGCTTGAAGTAAAGTTGCTGTTCCTCCTCACTGAAACCTAGGTGGTTCTGGGATCTGATCAGGATGCATCCTGGACGCTTCCCCGTGGAGGGTTTCTGGACACGTCCCACTGGTTGGAGACCCAGAACCTGCTGGAGGGACTATATATCCTCTCTGACCTGTGAGGATCTTGGGATTCTCCTGGAGCTGGAGAGGGTCGTTGGGGTGAGGGAGGTCTGGGTTTCTATCCTGAACCTGTTGCCCTGCAACCCGACTGGAAGAAGATGGGAGGACGGAAAAAGACGATATTGTTTCTTCTCTGACAAACAAACAACATAATGGACTGAGTAAAGGATGAACACGACTCTCAGTCCAGTTCTGTGTCGTGATTTTATACTGATGCTAAAAGCTGTTTGTCTGCTTTTAACTCATGTTTACATGAGAGCTGTTCAGAAAAGATTCACCACTGTGAGTTACATCGCCGACTGTTTCCTCTTTTTCTACTGAAGGGTAGAAACCGAGGAACAGAACTAGTTAGAAAAAATAAACTTCTTTATGCCGTGGCTTAAGCTGTGTTACTGTCAAATACAGAACATTTGTTGTTAATTATCAACTTCATACAGATTTCTATGAATTAAAAAGTCTATGTAAACAGAGATGAATCTGTCCTACAGTAATGACAGGAAAAGGCTCCACACTGACATGGTGTTAAGTAGAGATGATGAACACATCTTGGTTAAAGTGGCGCAGACATGATGTTAACGTCTCGGAGACTGAGGCCGATCCCACTGCTTCATAAGCTGCAGTTGTTTTATGAACATAATATAAATGTTCCATCAGCAGCATCTTACATTAACTACAGCGATCAAAATAACTTCACGCTGCGTTCATACTGATATGCTAATTAGCCATGTGCTAACTATCATACATTAAGTGCTGTTGTTGTTAATGACCTTGATCAATAAATAAATAAATAAATGATGCATCAATCTGATGTCTTTGTTTCACCTGAAAACATTTAAAGCAACTCAGCACAAGAGTCGACATGGAGACCTGGGAGGCCTCGTGTGTCAAGTAGCTGACGGGGAAGTGACAAAGTGACTGTACTTTGACTCTTCGTGACTAAACAAAACCACAATCCTTGTTGGTGCAAAGAACACGTGACTGTGAGGGAAGCAGCATACTGGGCTGAATAAAGCATGATCAGAAGAGTATAAAAGAAATTTCATCTGGATGAAAGAGTCATAAAGCTCGCAGGAAGAAAAACAAAAAAAGATGAGAAAATTGGAACAAAGTGCAAGAGGAAGAAAAAAGGAGGAAAGAAAACACTCCGAAGTAAGAAAACTAAAGGGCAGACTGTGTGAGAGAATAATGGTGCTGCTCAGTGCTTCACTGGGCTGGGTGTTGAGTTACTGTATGTGCACAAATACAAAAGATGAGTCACTTTCTAAAAGCACACAGGCGCGCACACACACGCACACAGACAACTTTAAATATAGACTCATTACAGTCAAATTCACACAAAGTCTGCCACTAACAGTGTTTCTGTCCAGTCTGTCCCTTTTACACCCTGATGTCCCAGTTTATTACAAATTCATGACTTCTAACTAACTACAACATTTCCACAACCTCAGCCTCAAAGTTCAACAAAAAGGATTTTAAAAGGGGCTGATAGTGAATCTCCATCCAGTTGGCGGCTGCGTGTGTTCGTGCACACGCTCACGCTGGCTATTTTTCTTTTTTTCTTTTTAAACATTTTCTCTGAATTTGTCATCTTAAAGAACACTAATTACAGGCTTGAGCTTGCAGGCAACTGTAGAGTACACATACGCACTCCCACCCGCCCAACTCCCTCAGAAAGGGAACATAATTAAAGACTTGAGAAAGCTATGAATGAGTGGGGAGAAATGAGGGGAGGTTGGCAAAGAGGAGATTAGAAGTTTAGAAAGTTTATCTTACAAGTTGAACATCAGGAGGGAACTTCACACTGAGTTCTTGTAGTTCTCGCTTTTATTACCACCATTTCCTCACAGCGGCTCTTAGTCGACTTTAAATAGGACTTCTACTCACAATCTGCACCTCCTCGTGATGCGTGCCTGATACAGGTGATCCATCACTTTAAACATTTCATTCCCTGCAATGTGTTTTGAAATGTTTCAACAAACAGAGAGCGATTAATAACGGACTGATCCTTTTAAAGTGACAGACAAACGTGGAACATGATTTACTTCATCTTCTCCAGTAAAACATGGACCAAAACCTGATCATCACAACCCCTCAGACTGCAGTTAGGACTCTCGCCACCTTCTGGGGCTCGTTGTTGATACTGCAGTCACTGGGTTCATCTGTAGGAAGGACGTGTTGGAGTTCTTTGGACTTGTGAAAGCTGAATCATCTACAGCAGTCAAGTAAAAGAGGTTGCGATCAGCACAAGGATCTCAGTAACTTCTCTGTTCAGTGAGGAGAAGGATTGAAATGCTACAGCTAAAACTAAAGCTAATAACTTATGCTAAATGTCTAAAGGCTGAATCAGAAGGCCGGGTTTGTCATCACAGCGGCGCTTCTGTAAAGTCCTTCTGCAGAAGAACCCAGAACTGCTCTGCTCTAATCTGAGGAGCATGCAGATGTTTCCCAGCTCTTTAGTTCTTAACATCACAGATGTTTTGTGATTCAACCCACTGGACTTTACTGTTTCTACAACACTCAGCTCTGCTGCTCAACCCATTGTATTGTCTTTAGGCAAAGTATTTAAATTAAAAACAAAAAAAAATCCACCAAATACACATTTCCTCACTCACTACTTGTAGCAACACACCTGCAAACTGACTGGAGAGAAAAAACTGGTATAAAACTGGAAATGGGGATAAAATGTGTCAACGAGCTTCCAACATGTAAGATTTACTTACTCAGACAAACTTATTGGCTGTTTCAATCTCTCTTGAAAGCAGCACAAAGTTTCCTCAGACAGTAACAGCATGATCTCAAAATGACACAGAAACAAGTTTTTATCAGGACGTGTTTATTCAGGTCCTAAAATCTTTGCTGTGTTTTTCACGCCAGTCTTGTGCTTCTTAAAGAGACAGTAATAGTGAAGCTGAGCAACTCCTCGCTTTATCAGACTTCTTAAAACTTTTTCTATGCATCGTCAGTGCTACACCTCTTCTGTCTTTGCATCTTTCTATTTTTAGCCCTCCCTCCAAAAGATTATGGTCCTATTTATAGACCACTCCCATGTTGTCCAATAACAGGGTTCTCTGCAGATGAGTGGCAGCGTCAGGAGGGTTTGCCAAACCTCCCACCTGTTAGCAAACCCATCCTCCTCCTCTTCCTCCCTCCACCCATCTGTCTCTCACAGGGAGTTTCACACACCCCTTCCTCTTTGCTTTCTCCTCCCATCCTGTCTGTGGACACTCCTCCTCCTCCTTTCAGCCCCCGTCCCATCTATGCGGGGTGGCTGCTGGCACAGAGCCCACATTTTCAGTGGAAAGTTTTTGCACAGGAAAGAGCCTCATGTCACCCCCGGCTGCCTGACATCGCCTTTGTGTTCTACAAAAAAAAAAGTCACATCTAAAATTTCTACAGATAGATAAAACAAACAGAACGAATCTCCAAACTGCACGAGAATCACGTGCTGCACGCTGCACGTTTAGTTAAGTTAAATAAACAGACGGGATTTTTCTTCATGTTGACTTTTTTCTCCCTTAAAAAAAAGAGGATATTTCATAATTCTTCAAACACTTCCTCTTTCAGTCGAGTGCGCCCTGGCGTTTTATCATCCACACACACTTGACATATCCAAGCAGACAGGCAGCTTGATCGGGCTGTCTGCATCACAGTCGCTATGACAACGGAGAGAGAACAATCCAAAAAAACAGTCACTCAGTAGGAGAAGTGGGGGGGGTGGTTACAGACAGACAAACAAAGAGAAAGAGGTCTAATGTGAGGCTTGTATACATGCAGCTGTATCAGCACCGGCTCAGTTCCATTTCTGTGCTCGACTCCTGACTCTGTTTCCTCCTCAGGAAAGAGAAAAGCCTCCAAACAGACGAGCTACATTCCAGTTTCCACAACATTTCACTCTTTGTAGTTCTGTGAAAGTGTCAGTCACGCACGTTGAGACAGAAATGTCACAAAGATCTAAATATTGCTTTTTGCATCTCTGCCTGAGAGCCCCACTGCTTCAACTGCAGGGTTCAAACACAGTTTATGAGACGCTGCTACAGTACAAACCTCTGCTGAGTCACGTTAACACTCAGTGCATTAAAGTCTGATAATCTGTCCAGATTATTCTGAAGAATCCAAAGGTCTTGCTCACTCAAAGCCCACTGAGACACTCTGAAACGGGTATGGAGTCTCTGCAGGAGCCTTCTGATTGACAAGCTGCAGTGTTTAAAGGTCTTCGACAGAACTTACTGTTTATTACTGTATTTTTCAGAAAGCTTCTGAAATTAATCCAGATTTCACACTATGTAACCGCGACTGTGACATGTTATCTGTCAGGAGGTAACGTTAACCCAAAACAATCTTTTCACTTCCTTTCAAGTGAATTGTTGCTGGGATGATAAAACTGACCACCAGAAGAACTAAAAGATGTTAAAGATGCAGAAGAAAGTCCTACACTGATCAGAAACCAGGTCCAGAAAAGTAAGTGAACTTCTTTAGCTTTTTCACTAAGTATTAATTCAGTTAATATTCAAAAAGTTTCTTTTATCACACATGTGTAATGAACTAGGAAAGCAATGGAGTGAAAAATATGCTGCTAATGGTCCGAGTTATTTAGCATATGTGCATAACAAAGATTTAGACTTTTTTCGTCTCCTGGGACCTCCGTTAGCTGACTGTGAAGGTCCTCGGGGGCCTTTCTTAATGTTTTATGCTATAATACTTAAGAACCCATTAAAAACTCAGTCCTGTCAACAGCCTGACAATAACACTGGGATTATAAACCTGCTTAAAGAGCATCTTTAAGAAGGACAGCCACACTTCTCTCAAACAGGTTCAATATGAGCAGCGTGATGATTTATCTGTAAACTCAACAGCTGACCCAAATCTTTTATAAATCTTTAGGATCTGGAGTTTTTCTGGGTTATTTTTATGATTCCACACACGCTGAGACTTCCAGCATGCTGTTCTACACTGAAAGCTTGTGACAGCAGAGATGAAGGGAAACATCTGCAGTTCACGTCTCTGGAAGGACACTGGAAGAAAGAAGGAGGCGGAAACAAGAGGAGATGGTGGGCTGTGGAAAGAGCACAGACAGGTTTAGCAGAGGGAGGAGAAAGAGTCTGAAAAGTAGAGAAGATGACAACCTCTTCAAAGATAGAAGTCCAGTCTCAAAAACAAACAAATAAATCCTGAAACAAAACTTTCACAACGAGAAACAACCTCACATAGTCAGATTCATGTCCATGAAACGACACAATAACATCTGTAAAGCAGCGACGCACGATTGCATGGTGTGTTTACATTCTCCACATGGCAGTCATGACTGAACAGTTTGAACTTTAAAACTTTATTAACACTGAAGAAAACAGCACAGAAAGATGTGAGAGAACCAACCGTTTCTATAGACTTTGTACATTTTCTTACGTTTTTCTAAAGTAACAAAGAACTGACAGCAAACTGCTTCCTGTTTTTTGCTAGTTTAACAAATGTAGTGTAGTTGCACATTTTCACGTGCAACTACACGTTATTTCAGGAGAAAATTTCCTCAGTGTAATAAAGTTCTACTGCAATAGTTTTTCTTGTTTTTTATAATGAATGAATTTTTCTTTTTTGAAGCATAAAAAGCAAAACAATGTTCAAAAACTGTTGTGTGCCTGTTCAACAGCAGCACAGCAGGTGATAAAATTCCATTTAATACTGAACCACCAGCGGATAAAGTGAGTGTGGGTTTTGAAAAGCACAGCTGGCACGTTTCCTTGGTTCTGATCGTTGCTGCTGCTATTTTAGGAAGCATTCAGGAAGTGATCTGCAGACATGCTGCTGACGGAGAATTCAGCTCCAACCAAACACACTCAGCTCATCACGAACAGGATGAGGCCGCTGGCTTCACAGAGAAGTCAAGGAGCAACACGTGTTTATTCTTACCTTCTTTATTTGTGGATTGGATGTTTAAGAAATTATTCCAGAAATTTTTACATGTTTAATGTCACTTTTAGAAAGTTCATCTGTAAAATATTTAGGCAGCTGCAAGTGACACTGAAAAAGTGATGTGTTTAAATGGAGTGAAATAATGTCAAATTAAACATATAAATACCAACAGAATGTGAACTCATTCTCAAACTGTCACTGAAAAGAATAGATTATGTTGAAGGTTGTGGTTGTAATTAATTATGGGTATGATTTCCTTCCCTCTAATGAAGGGGGATCTCGTGTTGTTTATCGATAATAAAGGAAACGCTGCTGCAAGAATCAAACACTTCTTATTCTGACTGACATGCGTGTCGATCAGCCACGAACCTTCCCGAGCAGGAAAAACTTTCTCTGTGCATAACAAGCAGCAGAAGATTTTCTAAAAACATTTTTGAAAATTTTTGTCATCATATTCTCAGACTGCAACAGATCTAAACAGAGACCGTGACAGCCTCCAGCTCTGTTTCCACCCAACGCTGGACCACAACAGTCCCGTGTGTCTCACTGCTGCACCAAACTGCAGGGTTTCCAGCCTGGAGTCACCTGCTCTACATCAGACAGTAACATAGCAACCATGTGGCTAACAGCCCCAACACTCGCTCAATATCCTCCCCGACAGTGTCCTGTTGTCCCACTGTGTCCTCCTCGCTCTTTCTCCGCCTCCTCCTCGTTGCCCTCTGCAGCATTATCAGCTAATGTTTTTTTTCCTCCTCCTGCACTGCAGCCACTGTGGCACAATTACCACAGCTGCTGCACTAATGGCTATTGATGCAGCTGAGGCCCCACCGCACACACACACATACACACACACACACACACACACACACACACACACACACACACACACACAAACATTCATAAAAAATTAATGTCTCTGGCTCAATAGGAAGATTTGGGGGATCTGGCCAGCCCTGGAAAGAACAACAAATGTGACATCTAGCAGAGGATGCAGGTTTCAGCAGCTACACAATCCAGAAGCAGATAAATAAACATTATCCTCTAGAATTATCAGGTACAGTGTATATTTATGGGTGTACAATCATGTGTGTATATATATATAAGCCTGTGTGTGTTTCAGGAGTCCGTATCGTAGGTAATTCCCTCTTAGCACGGGATTTCTCTCTGCCACCGAGCTGTGCTGAGAGAGCTTCAGAGCACTAAGCCTGCTGGCTGAGACTGAACCAGGGATCACCAGAGACATGAGGGGGAACCGAGGGGAGAGGGAGGGTGGAGACTACACATCTGAATGATGGAAAGGAAAGATGGGAGGACATATGACAACAAAGACAAACAAAAGGTCAAAGAGACGCAGCAACAAACGGGAGAGGAAGGAAAAGATAAAACACAAAACATTCAAACAGCTGATTACTGTGATTTATAAGAATAAACTTATTAAAAGGAACAATCAATCTGGGTTAAATTATCTGAAGTAACAGTATGATCTTTTTTTTTTTTAACTTTGATTAACCACAACTTTAAAAAGAGTAAAACCAATAAACAGGAAGTTAATGCCACCAACAGGAAGCTGACAACTGACCTTCACAGATTAGGTGATATTTCTGCAGCAGTCTGTAACTCCTTGTGCATCAGCAACACGTTCGCTACACTTTCAGGACTTCTGCAGCAGTTTGTGTTTTACATATTATTTTCACAGCGTGGTTAAATGTTGAAACTTTGAATGTTAAAACACAAAGAAATTTTGAAATGAAGCAGATGATCTGAATCAACACTGATGGGAAAACGAAAATAAACCCACATGGCTCCAGCAGCACAAGTAAACCCCCCCCCAAACCGTTTTTAGTTTAACCGAAGATGGTAAGTCAGGCACCGGAAAACTCTCACTTACAATCACACACACACCTTCCTGGTGAACAGCCAGGCCTCTCTGATAACCACCTCATTCATATTTTACTACACTGGAAGCATCTGAGAGTATACGAGCAGGTAAAAACAACAAAGATGGCACCTGCTGTCCTGCATGAAAAGGAAACATTTAACAGAATTTACACATCATGCAGGACAGAAAGGACTCATGAGGCAAAGAGAACATGGCAGAGTCTCAGCAGAGATCATCTGTTTAAAGTTAGCAAACCATCAGAAATCGATACACTGATATTATAAGCAACTTTTTAATGCAAATAAAAATGAAACAACAAAAGCGAGCAAGATTCGGTTTCACAAATGAGGTATTTCATCTTCAAATTTCAAGAAAAAATGTTTTGTTTTTTAGTTCATGCTTTAAAAAAATGACACCGCGATGCTTTGAAAACATTTTTACAGAGACTAAAATCTCCCAGTGGCCTGCAGTGTGGTTAACCAGCCCGTTTCTCCTGCAGAACTAAACCAATAAGAACCAAAGACAGAATCTAGGTAGAACATCAGGTCATCAGTAACAGCAAACAAGCAAAACGAAAAATACACGTTCATTAAGATCAGAGACGACCAGGGTTCAAATGTAAAAATGTCATCATTACACGTCTCAGTTGCTCAGTTTAAAATCATTTCTAATATCATTTTAATTTAAAATGAGTTTTAAAATGACAAAATGTCAATAATCAAAAGAAGAGAATCTTAAAACATCCACCGATTGTGGTTTGATGAGAAGATGTGATGTTTTAATGTTTAGGTTCCTTCTTGTTTGATACAATGAACGATCCATGAAACTGATACATTGAGAACAATCTGCAAACAGATTATTACATCACAATCTGTGTCTGATTATAAAATCTCCTTGAAAAGTGCAGGATTTCTACCTTTACCTGACTTCTCACAGTTAAAGTGAGCTCCTGGTAAAATACTCATCATCACTCAATCATTGACTAGTTGGGCAACCTGAAATGTGTCTGAGTTTAACTCCCTGTTTCCCTCATCAGTTTCTTTCATCTTCACATCCATCTCAACATCCAAACAAACTGAAACCAAAAACCTTTCCAGGAAATCCCGTACAGGTGACTGGTTCAGTTATGAAAAACAGGTTGCGGCTGCAAAGCGTGAATCTGAGTATATTTCTTCAATAGATGAAGGAGCAATAAAAGCAATGAACTAAAAAAATAACTGCAGGGTTATTACCCTGGTGTAAAGACAACACCAGTGGAAGAAACTTTATGACTTAAACATGAGGAAGAGGTAATCTGCATCACCGATCACATTACAAACAACTTCAACAGCTATTTCAGTTTGAATGTGTCTGTAATAACTGGTATCCTTTCAGTAGCTCTAACTTTTAGAATTACTCGGATGAGAATCGGCTTCACGCTCTTGTTCAAGGGTCTACACCAAGAGTGTGTGTGTTCCTGTCGAACATGTGAACACGCGTGGGAGGAAGGGAATGTGGTCACAGCCGCCCCAAATCAAAAACATCCAGCGTTTGTGTGTGGCTGTGCACAAGGGGTGAGAGTAAAAGACAGGACGAAATCTGAATGTTGTCCAAGCAGGAGCAGAGAAAACAGAGTTTAAAAGCCACGCTCAATAAAAAGCAAACAGACTCACAGAAACTAGTGTGAAATGAGTCAAAAACAGCGTGCTGTTGATGTCACGCGAGTCTGTCAACGTCACACGCTGCGTGTGCATGTGTACGCTGACGAGTGACAGATTCACGCCAGCAAAGGAGTTTAAATTTAGCAAGCGGGCAACAGTCCCAGCTGACTGTAACAATGCCATAGCTACCAGGAAGACCATCCGCACCACATTAGCACCGCGCTAAAGCTGAAACCAGAGAAGTGTCGAACAGAGGAAGGGAGGGACGAGGGGAAGGCCTTCGTTTCATGAAAACTCAGCCACCCACACTTCAGCCTTAGCCAAGAGTTGAGTAGGACAACAGTGTGTGAGTGTGTGTGTGAGAGAGAGAGAGAGAGAGAGAGAGAGAGAGAGAGAGAGAGAGAGAGAGAGAGAGAGAGAGAGAGAGAGAGAGAGAGAGAGAGAGAGAGAGAGAGAGAGAGAGACATTCCTCTGTGAGGTGGATGCCAAAAAGCGAACAGAGCAGAAGACAGACCATCCTGAGCTAGCGTGTTTTAGTGGAACTAACGAGCCCCTCGCTGTGCACGTCGGCCTCGCAGCTGTAAACTTGTTAGAGATTAGATAATCAGATCTGACTGAATGTTTTGTCAGGAAAAGTACGGGTCAGGATTCTGCTTTGAAGCAACATGGTGGGCTGTTGGGTTGGAGACACGTGCCTGTAGCTGAAAGGTCACGAGTTGGATCCTGGCAACAGACGGGATTTCAACAAAACACTGTTAAAATACGAGCCTCAAAATCTGCAACATCACGAGATCTAATAAAACCAAATGATGCTGGTCTTTAAGACCCTGGAAGCCCGTCAGGAGTTTTAGGTTTCAGATGAAAGTGCGCAGACATTTCTCACCTATAGGCCGGAATACTTGTCACTAATTCTTTCTCTACAACACGTGTAATTAACAAGTTCACACCTGCTGTCTGTGGGTTGTCAAATGTCACTCTAGGATGACAAATGCTCCAAAGATGGGAACTCCAGACCACAAACCTGGCATCAGACTGATAAACCTGACAAACGATTCCATCGCTGTGCTGGCTGAGTGGTTTGGTCCTCTGGCAGAAGATGCTGCAACATCCTGACACCTGATAACTGATGAAACTATCAAAAAGTTTATGGAAAGAGAAGCAGAGCTGTCTGACCCGTCATCAGCAGCACCTTCCATCTCACACGGATCAAAAACCTGGTCGCTCTGCTTTAAAGCTGACAGCAGAAAGTAAAATCCTCCTAACAATTATTTATAAAAGACCATCTGACACGGAGAAAACAGGTTAGGACTCACATTGAAACAGACTTACACCAAGAAAAACATCTGTTAACATATAAACCTGCATCTTTAGGACAACAAAGACCGACTGACCCGTCAGTCACATTTAATAGATTCAACAAGCAGCAGTGTGGAAGAGGATGTACATGCTGTATTACACTGACTCAGATTCAGCAACATTTATCAAAACACAGACACTAACTCCGCCCCTCACTGGTTTGTAGTTGCCATTATTATGTGATTTGGTTGGATCAATGTACTAATTCTACCCTGATCCTTCCTCCATGATATCAAACGGAAGATACGTGACAGTGTGTAAATACTACTGACCCTTTACACAGTCAATTAACATGATGAGTACCATCAAATATATAAAATGATTGTTGTGTAATGACGCATTCATGAGCGCTGGTAATATTTTCAGTAAACTTTGTTTTTTACTGATGAACATGAACCGAGCGTCGCCAGTACCGCTCACAGAGCCACTGCTACAAACGTTGACAACAACCCATATCAACGCCACGCAGAAATACACCACACTCGTACAGGTGCTTACGTACCTGAGGTCACCTGTTTGTTCCACCAAGTGCTATTTCTTTTAAACTAAACCAGAACTGATGTTGTACTATGAAAACATATCTAGTCTTACCTACATGTCCATGTTCTGCATGCAGGAGAACGTCTCGTCCAGCTGGTCTCAGAGTGCAAGACATCAGCGGACAGAAGTGAGGACGACTTTAGAACACTGTTGCATTTCCACTTTTCTCCCTGATCATCGAACCTAAAAGTCTGGAAGTGCAGCTGGGGCACTGCTGCAGTTTTTGGTGTGTGTGAGGGGACATTTTGTCAGGGATTGTGGTTCTTAAATTTACCCTGAACTTTGATAAGAAACTCAACCTCATTGAGCTTTGAACCCACAGTCCTGGAGTTTCAGTCAGAACTTTTACAAAAACAGAACAATGATATGAGAGCAGCTTTATTAGGGATTTGGGATACTTCACAGATCTGCAAAGAGAATATGACGCACAGGTGGAACTTTCCTTCTCACGTGAATCTGACAGAATCCAACACCAGAATCTGATCTGTAATGTTGCTAAAATTAGAAGCATTCTGAATCAGACTGATGCAGAAAAATTAGTTCATGTATTTATTACATCTAGACTTGATTATTGTAATTCTTTATTATCAGGATGTTCTAACAGTTCTGTTAAAGGCCTCAAGCTGATCCAAAATACTGCTGCCAGAGTTCTGATGAGAGTTAGAAGGAGAGACCATATTTCTCCTGTTTTAGCATCACTTCATTGGCTCCCTGTAAAATCCAGAATTCAGTTTAAAATGTTACTTCTGATGTATAAAGCTTTAAACAAACATGTTCCATCTGCAATATGTAAGAATTAAACCTTGTCGTCAAATCGCAGTCCCCCAATTCATGTAGGAAAAAAAAAAATTGTCCGCTCTCAGCCACTGATTTTTCTGCTGGGTTGCCAGTTCCAATGTTGATCCTCACTTAGTTCACACTTAGTTCTCTTGTATTTGTTCAGTTTTGGGGAAGGATGTGGTGGTTTCTTAGGTTTACTACAAGTTACCTCAGGACTGCTTCTTTGACTCTTTGCTGCTTGTCATTGTGGAATTGCAGCTGCTTGTGTTGAAGACTTGGCGGCCTTGCAGACTCACATGTGATTTGCTATGGAACCAGGAAGTCTGGATGCAGAATAGTTATTGCAAACAATGATTACATCATGGAACAGCATTTTTAAAATACAAAAACTAGCGACCACCCAGTCGGCTGAGATCAAAGTCTGCTACAATGTAACTATGTTCAACATCAATGGGACATAACACTGTTGTGTGAGTATTTCACTGTAAAATTCTTACATATTGCACCTTTAAAGATCCTATTGTTCCATGTGTTCCTAACAGAACACTTCGCTCTCAGACTGCAGGTCTGCATCTGGTTTCTAGAGTTTCTAAAAGTAGAATGGGAGGAAGATCTCTCAGTTATCAGGCTCCTCTCCTGAAACCAGCTTCCACTCCATGAAGCAGAAATACTGTGTACTTTAGAAAATTGACTTTCTTTTATTAATCATATAGATTAACTGTTAGCTTAGATTATCCTGATCCATCCCTTTAGTTATGCTGCTATAGTCTCAGACTGCTAGAGGACATACATGTCTTCACTCTGCTGTCTCTCTTTACTCTCCATATTTGTATTTATCATTGTTGTTGCTACTAACTTTAACTCTTGTTTATACATCCATTGACATGACAAGCATCTCAAAACCAGTGTTTGTCCTCTCAGACCCCAGTGGGTCCAGGCAGAACTCATCCTGGTTCTGGTGGTTTCTTCCTGTATAAAGGGAGTCGTTCTTTTCCACTGTCTCCAATCTGTAAATTTTACAGGATGGAGGATTGTGTTGAACTGGTGATTCAACAGAATCAGCTGGTTCCTTAGGAAATGTTTTATTTTTTTTACCAGTTGACATGATGTTCCTGTAAAGTGCCCTGAAATGAATTTTGTTATAAATTGGGGCTTTATAAATAAAACTGAACTGATTTGATTCTTGTTTGTCTTTAGGTTGATTTTGCCTCCATGTTATTTTATTTAAACTGATTATTTTAGGACTGCACGGTGGTGAAGTGGGTAACACTGTTGCCTTGCAGCAAGAAGGTCCTGGGTTCAAAACCCAAGCTGGAACCTTTCTACATGAAGTCTGCATGTTCTCCCTGTGCATGTGTGGGTTTTCTTCGGGGACTCTGGCTTCCTCCCACAGACCAAAAATATACTTGAGGTTAATTAGCGGCTCTAAATTGTCTCTCGGTGTGATTGGTTGTCTGTCTCTGTGTGGCCCTGTGATGGACTGGCAACCTGTCCAGGTGAGACCCCGCCTCTCGCCCAATGACAGCTGTGAGATAGACACCAGCTCCCTGCAACCTTGATCTGAAATAAGCGAGTACAGATACTGACTGATTATTGTAAAATTAAACATCTGATGAAAACCGTGAAATGGAGCCTTCAGTCAGACATTGTAAAGTTTTGTGTTAGGACTGAAATACTTTACCAGCTTCTGCAAAATTACTGAGGTAATAGTAATATTCGTTCCAGCATGGCATTGAGAATAAAATGACATGATGAGGAACTCTGAGTTTTACACACTCACATGGTGCATTGTTGAATTTTACACCAGCTGCAACTATTAACATAAATATTAACATAAATGTGACCTTTGTGTGAATGACTGGCAGCTGAAACCATTATGAAACTCCACTCTATGTATATTTTATCAGTCGGTTTACTGATAAGGTTGTTTCTCACTTCAATAAGATAATAATAACAATCCAGTTCTGGTCAGGAACCAACCTGCGGGGACAGTTTGTGTCCCTGTGGTCGGCAGCGACTGACCAAACGTACAGATGTCTGATATAAAAACATCAATGAACAAACGCTGATACTTTCTAAACACATAACTATAAACTGTCCTATTATGAATGAGTCTGTCCATCATTCTGTTTGAAAAGTCAAACACAGAATGATTTATTTTCAGTGTCCGATGACATTTAGACATTTATGTGCTTAGAGCAGCGGAGACACCTGATATTCAGTTTAAACATCACGTCTGAGAAGTTTGGACCAGAGATGTCACGTTTGTCTGGGGAAAGGCTTTCATTTAATAATCAGCTGTCACGCGTCACATGATCAGCTTTTCAGCCTGAACAGTAAATACAGTGAAAACACCTCCAAGCTTTTAAATATGTAAAAGGGAGGCTTGTTCATGCAACGTGATCCGTGGTTGTTCACTGAAAGCAGCCTCTGTGTTCTACAAGCAGCTTCATTCATTATCTGGGAAAAGTGCAGTAAAAGTGAATTTCCAGTCGTGCCGCTGACTGTCGCCTCCAAGCTCACCTGAGAGATTCCCAGAAAATGTCACCTGCAGAGTAAAGACACGGTGGGAACGACAGCGAGGGTTCCCAGTGTCTTCTTCTTCTGCCTCACTAATACTTAGTCTATAAACACAAACACACACTTTCCATAATTACAGGTTTGCCCTGACGCGGGTGGGTCTGAGAACCATTAGACCAAGCACATTGTACTGGGACGCACATAGCAAGAGAAGCAGCTTCAGGACATTTACACAAGTTGTAGAAAAATGCAAAATGTGTGTAGGAACCGACGTCGCTGCACAAGTACTTTCATACACATAGAACAGGTTCCTTTTTACACCTTGTAGATATTTATGAACTTCACAGTGACAATTACTGACACAGAAAGCCAACAAGTCTTAAAGCTTGTGTATTTCGCTGCATTTGTGTCATTTTAGCTCCATGCTGTGAACTTTACATCTCCATCCAAAACAGTGTTGTACCTACTGCTGCATTCATTATGTACAGGTGGATTCAAACACCTTCTCCACACTGCACACTTCAAACAACAGTCAGCAACACAGACCCTCCACAATTCAACCTCCTGGGAATTTTTGTATGCACGTCTGTGTAGTGATATCAACAGCGTATTTGGCTTTCCTAGAATGCCGGCTTCTGAAGCGACTACATACAGCCATCTAGCTGCAGCTCTGTTCTTCTGAGGAAAACCAGCAGAGGGATTGCAGACCTTCATTCAGCTCTCTTACAATCCCTGCCTACACGCTGCCAAAAACTTAAAGTGTAGCATGAAAGGGTTACGAACATGCATCTCAGCTTTTGAATGTTGTGTCTGCATACAAGCTGTCACCATCAGTAACGGGGAAGGAGGAGAGAGAGACAGCAAAACGGATGCCGCTGTGTCTTTAAGCTGTAATCGCTCCATTCTCGAAGCATTTGTTACCGACCACCTAATGGATCTGTGTAACGTCCACAAGGCTCCACTGGGAGCTCCTGCACTAATAATAATAAGAAAAAAAGGCTGAAACTGGGACCGGTCTGCCTTTAAAAGAAGAACCACTGAAGCACCGTCAGAAATTAAAGACAATCTGATTTAGCATTTCAAAAGGGGAGAACTGGGCTCATTGCAGCAACAAAAGGGATAACAATGTTGACATTCCCAACGTGTATCCTTTGGTGTTTTCTAAAGGAAACCGGAGCTTGCCCACAGGGGATGTGGTGTGAACAGGGAACATTACACAGTTTACTGCTGTCTGTCTCCATCTCTTTGATGCAACCCGCTACAACCAAACACTGGAAATAAAATCTGATCTTTCAAGATGTGATCTACAGTAAACTAAGATCCTGATACAAGCCAATGAGATTCAACAGAGCTCCATATGTTACCACTGCCCCCTATCAACAGGAAATCATCCACACATTCAAACTACAGCATCTGCATCACAAATAGGGAAAAAAACATTTTTTTTAATCTGTAGTTTTTATGGTAATAGTAAACCCCTCATGTCACGTGATCCCCAGCTCGAAACCTTGAGGTTTAATTTGTAGAAGAGTTTTCAGTAGCAGTTAGTTTAAGTGATTTTCAGGTTACTTTGTGTTTGTAGGTCTGTGGACACTGACACTGTTGATACTGAGAGCATGTTTCAAAGGTTAAAGGAGCGTAAACTGCTGCAGCTCAAAGCAAGGAAGCAATGTTGCAACTTCCACCCAATCACAAAGACCCAAAAAGAAAAGGAGAAGTTCTTGCACATGCAAATTGTCGGTCACCCTCCAGACATTGGCAACAAGTTTCTAAGCTGAAAATCAGCACTTGACAATAAACCCTGCCTTACAAACTTCTAGACTTCCTCTGCTGTGCATAAAGCAGCTCTGATCTTGCACAAATCAGCTGTTTTTTGCAAACAGGGCAGGATTGAAGCTCCTGCAGCCTGTTGGCTCAACAAGGCGCTGAGCTGCTCTGTAAACTCTTTCATTAAAAAGTGAAGTGTGTTTGACTGCCAGCGCTGCTTGTGAGCATGTCAACAAGTTTACACTGATGATAGTCGTGCAGCTTGTTAGCGGATTCCAGACAGAGAGATGAAGAGTGTGTGTTGGGTGAAACAGTGTGTGTGTATTGGAGGATCTGATGGTTCTCAGCCCGCTCACACATCTCTTCTTACCGCTATCAGAGTGTTATTTCTCTGCTCCGTGGAGGAGCCAGAGTCCGGGTCCTGCTGCTTGCTCTGCGGCTGCTTGCTGCTGCCTCCGGCGGACTTCTTGGCCCTTTGCTCCAGACTCCGCTGGTACAGGCTGACGGTCTCCCTTCGCTCTATCTCCAGCTGCTCGGAATGGGCTTGCTGGTACCTAGTCTCGCAGATCGTGTGGTGTCTCCGGCAGCCCTCTATCCGCTGCCTCAGCCTTTCCACCACCGTGCTGTGTTTAGGTATGCCCACCGCTCCGGCGGGCACCACGCTCCCGTTGCCCGGGTTCATGCTGTTGTTGATGCAGATACTGCCGTTGGGTCCGACAGCGGGGGAGGCGAAGTCCCCCATCACCGCGCCGACAGGCTGCTATTTTGGAAGAACTTTTCCCCCAGTCAGGCTCACCACCTCCACCTCCTCTCCCTCCTCCGGCCACCTCCACCACCGACTATCCTCTCCGTTCGTCCGTTTCCTCCGGAAGGCACCAGCGACAGCAGCGGCCGAAGCGGCCACCGACCGCGAGGGTTTAAAGGGCAGCGAGCCTGGCAGTTAGGCGCCTCGCGACGGAGCGTTTCTCCCGCTCTCTCCGGTTCTAAACAAACCGAAATATCACCAAAACAAAATTCAACCGTACAAAATGCTGCCACGCTGCCGCGAACAACAACAGAAACTCCTCAGGAAAACTCAACTAAACACAAAGCGAGTCGTTAGCAGGCGGTCCGCCGTCATATACACCGTCCCACGGAGGAGCGGCGGCGGCTCGCGTCCACTCGCCGTCCAACGGTGTTGCTCTTTGAGAAAAAGTTTTGCTGCCGACACCGAACAGGCTCCGGAGTTTCCCAGTAAACTTGCATCTCATATGGTTTGGGTCTGAAAGAAATCCCGGGGAAGATGTTGCTGAGTTGGAGGAAAGAACACAAGCGCCCTCGGTAGTCCGGAGAAGCAACGACTTATTCCCAGACGGAGCAAAACGAGGATCTGAGAACCGGGGGCGGAAGTCTGTTAGTCACAGGCTCCTGGCTGCCACCATCACAATAATCAGGTCCGCTTCTTCACCATGCCAGCGGAGTGATATCAGGACAGAAGCTGAGTAAAAACCAGCTAGTGGCTGCGAGGAGAGCCGCTGATGGAAACCCGGAAAACCCGGAGCAGAGTGCGGGGTGAACGTCGGAGGGGAGCGGGCTGCGGTTCCACCCACGACCCGGATAACCCGGTGCACTGCAACCTGATATTTACTCATGAACATGGAAAGAACTCTATCAGGCGGAAATACACAAGTTAGAAATACAAAAAATAAATGAATATAGTGCACAAAAATCTGAATAGGCTACATTCAAACTAAATAAAAGTTTTCAACACAAAATGACAAACATGAAACAATTGATAACGTACATTAAAAAAGTCTAATCAAAAAGCAAATAAAACATACAAAGTTTAATATGGTAAAGAAAATGATGTAGTTTAAAGTTGGCTTAAAAAAATCTGAAATGCTGCAAATACAAATAAAACAACTAAAATAAGAAATATGCAAGAACAAATGCAAAATACAAACAAAACATAAATAGATAAGGGAAAACACTAAAATATGAAACAGAAAAGTTCTGCTGTAGCTGCAGAACTAAGCTTTAAACATGGAGAAATGCAAGGATGCAAAAATAACAAACATGAACAAATACATTCTAACCACAACTGCAATGACTAAAAACAAACAAACAACAACTTTCTTTTCTTAGAAAAACACTCAAGTGACACAACAATCTTAAATCAAACTTGTCAACCGAAATTCATAAAAAACAAAAAGCAACTCAGAACTTGAGGTAAGAAAATAAACCCAATGACACCAAGCCTAATAATTACATGCACAAAGAACAAAAACATTAAATCTTTGTTTGAGTTTAACATCTTTTATTTGTTCCTGAACTGCATCATGTCCAGTTCTCATTTTACACACATTTTTACAGACACTTTGATGAAGTTTGGGGCTTCTGGGCTTCTTCGTCACCAATGAAATGCTTTATTCTGTCCAAAGGATATTTTTTCTGTCAAAGCTTCACTGCTGCAAAAACTCACATAAATTACAGGATCAACAATTTCAAAATAAATATTATGACCTCTGTTGCAGTCATGTCTAGTATTAAATTAACTTGCACACTGCTGGGTGTGTTTTTACTGTCAGGACTAAGGTTTTCATTAATGTTATTATTACTGTTATTCATATTCTGCTTGGTGACTGCTGAGGGTTTGGTTTTGTCTTATTATACTGTTGCTAAACAAACATAACATGCACTATGAAAACTTTTACTCCATCAAACACAACATGCACCATTAGTGTGATGAAACACTGACACAACAGAAATCTCAGAATTTAGATGCTTTCAGTAAAAACTCTGTAAAAATTATTATTGTTTTTGTACAGAGTAAAATACTTTCCCATCGACTGATGAATGATCGCTGGAACAATTAAAGCAGAAACAAACACATTCACTTTGCTCTGTGTAAGATGTTCCTTCAGCCTACTTATGTGATTAATTTTTAGCGTGGATTACTAAAACATGTGCTAGTTTTTCATCTGCTGTGTGCATTTGCCAAAAAAATCCACAATCAGGTGAGCATGACAGTGAAAACATGCTGCAATCCAAAACATTTCAATTCAGCATGATTCAGATTTGATTAAACATCAAAATTACAGTTTTTTTTAAAGGAACAAACCATAAAAAATGTACAAGAATTTGCTTTTTTGTTTGATTTGAAACCACGTAATTTCTATTTTCACATAAAAACAGGGGGATATCATATATATGTTCTTTTACGCAGATTTCTGTTTTAATGTGTAACAAAAACTCAATCAAAAAAGTTTTTTAAAATCATCCCATCTCTTGCAGCTGATGGGTCAGGTTCACCTGGACAGGTCACTATCTTCACACACTTTCACACCTCAGGCTGAATTTAGTTAAACTAACATGAATGTTTTCATCTGTGGGAGGAAACTGGAGAAAATCCACACACACAGGAAAAAACTGGAGATCAGTTCAAACTCAGAGCAGCAAGAATTCTCAGGGGGAATCCAGTGAGTTGATTAAAAACAAAAATCAGCTGTCAGGCAAACATTCCTGTCACAGTTGAGTCACAAAGTGTTTTGATTAGAACTCAGCTTCAAGACATTTTGGAAACACCTTCACGAATCTCATTCTTAATTTGCCACTAAGAGTTGCAGCCCAGCGAAAAGGACAAACTATCAAAAATGATAGAATCTGACCAAAATTATAGGACTTGAGCTGAATTTCCAACTCTGGAAAAAGTGTAAAAGTTATAAGCGTTATAGCAGCTGAGCAAGCTTAACCATTAACTGTTACAGTCTGTGTTGCAAGCAACTGTAGATTATTATTCAACCATGTTTCAATGTGGCCGTAAATATAACGGGGGGGGGGGGGGTTAGACACCAGGACTGTTGAACAAAATGCATTTAACCCAACTTCAATATTTCCTCGTGTAAGACTTAATTAAATGTATAGATTTAGTCAGTTAACATCATTAACACTTGCTTACAAGCAAATTTTGTGTCATTCACTACAAAATTTATCTTTCATCTGCAGAAAAACTCAGAAACATTAAACTGTATTTGAAAAGCAATTTTTATGTGTGATTTTACAACTTCTCAATAAATATTACATTTGTGCCCTGAAGACACTTTCCCACATACATCTGAATGCACAGATTTCTGGCAAACATGCATTTCCAGAATATTTCTTCACAATTCTAAGTTGTTCATGAAATTGGAAGTGATGAAACGCAGGAACAGGAATATAAACAAAGTTATGCAAACCATTGCAGAAAAGGCTGAATCAGATCAGGAATCTGTCATTTCTGGGTGTTTGTCATACTGAACAAGAAATCAATGACTCAGGAGAAGAGACACAGTAAAGAGGACAAGTTTGGACAAGTTTTGGATGCACAGCCGTATATTTTGGAGCTGAAATCGGTTCCACAGTCTTCAAGTTCTGCAGCTCAAACACAGTCAGTCTCAGTGTCATCGTGGATGTAGACGAACATTACAGATAAACAGTCAGAGCAGGACTGACGTGTGGAGACATAACAGCAGCTTGTAACGTGATACAGGTGAATGACAGAGTGTTTCTCTCTGTGATTATCTGTGTTTTTATGGGCTTTAATTATTATGACTGAGGTTAGAATATTAAATGTGCACGTGTGTGTGTATGTGTGTATGTGTGTGATAACAAAAATGAAAACATAACATCCTCATGCAGCAGCATAACGTTCTTCCTCATCAAGTCTTTTATTTCTGTGTAAGTGATATCATCATTCTTTGGGTCTGATTTAGGGAAATACATTCATGAAACAGTGTTGCTAATCAGCTGATATACAGCCTTTCACCATTTTATCAACCACCAGCTCACCAATGCTTTTCAATATCCGTGTAAGATGTAAACAAAGAGCTTTGAAATTGAGACTCGCCCGAAACTCATAAAAACATTCATATTTGCCTTATGAGTGTCAAATAACACAAATCTGGACCTTGTTTCATTACACAAAGTTAAATCTTCAGTTAGTGTTTGTTTCTGTTTCTAATTAAAATAAAATGAAGTTCACTAACTGGTTTTCATGTTTCACAATCCAGCAGATGATCCATCCAACAACAGATAGGAAACATGTCTAGATAAAACTATGTGATATTTTATATCTGGACCAGATACTGAATCAGTGAGATCATGTTAGGGGTCTTCAGAATCCTCTCTGTGTGTAGTCTGCATGTTCTTCAGACCAGGAACATCACAGGTGTGCACACATGTTCCCATGTCCTCATGGACACTGTGGTGATTTTATTTTTCCATGTTATGTCACATTAGAAAAACATTCTCTCTCCCTACCATTCACAATGAATCTCTCTCTGCCATTTTTATTTTTATCTGCTGTGTCATGTGGGAGTTCTGAGCTCCATCCCCGACTGTTCAGGCCATATGTGCTCGCCTGTCTCTTTCTAACCATCCCACCAACACACACACACACACACACCGTCATTCACCACCCTCACATACTGCACACTGACAGACATAAGCACGAACACTCAATCACACTGTCTGCATGGCAATTAAACATGGACAGCATGTGTCTGTGCTTCCACTCCATTGGCCATTATTCATTTCTGGTTCCTGTTCCAGTATTAAAAGGTTTAGTGATTCTTGTTTGGACCATTCAAGGTAACTTCACTCTCAAAATGACTTTCTTACGCTGTAAATGGTTGAAAAAACCTTCTCCAGGCAGTTTAACATGTCTGATGGCTTAGATGATGTGTTAGCTTTCAGACATATTTTTTTCATCCCTCCTACAGTGTTTTGATGCCAGGAATTATTTGTGTCAAGATTGTCCCATGAGAAATCTCCCACAGTGATCTGATACCAATCCAGTCTCACTGCAGTTAGAGAAAAAAATGTCAGGAAATGAAATCTACACATTCATGTTCATGGACACAAATGTTTTCTGTGAACATTAACATGAACATTTGACCCTTCTGATCAAATCAGAGCTTGTTTGCCTCTTGAAAAACTCTCAAGAACTCGAGTCTTTTCCCAGTTCTTCTGAGGACAAGACCGCTATTAATTTACTCCTGTTGTATGTTTGTATGATCTATGCTCTGATGTATTTTACTTCCTGTCCTTATTTTAATGCAGAGCCTGTTCCTCTGTTTTTGCCCGTCACACCTGACCTCTGCTTATTGCCACTCACCTGTTCATCCTTCATTGCATTTCTCAGAATGTATTCTACCTGCTTTTCTTTGCTTTCAGTTGGATCACTGATGCAGCAACAGATGCAGGTTTGAAAGAAAGTTCTTCTCATTCTGCCTCTTATACTAAGCAACATAAAAAATTGGAATAGAGACTAAAAATGTGTATTTTTTCATACTGATTTCTATATTGTGCAGTTTGGGTTTCATTATAAAATGAAGTGGACTAAATTAGCAAAGAAAACTGTTGACTGAAGGCCCGAGTCCAAAGTCCTCCATTTTTCCTGTGTTCATCTCATCTCCTCACAGAGTGAAGGATTGTGGGAATTTTCTCATAAATTTATTCTGATCTGGTCTTTGTTTAGCCATTTTCTCTTATTTTTTTCCACATTCTCTGGCTCGCTTGTCCAGGCTTTACCTTGTCATCATGCTTCATGCTGCTCACCTGTGTTTGCTAATTAATCTCATGCTGCTCACCTGTGTCTGGCTGTGAAAGTCTTGCTCTGACCTCTTGTTGACGCCAGATTGTCTGCTTTTCTTGTGCTACAGCAATCCGATGTTCTTTTTACAGAGTATTTTGATCATAGTGTGCCGACCTGTTTGACAAAAGCCTTTTTGCCCCGCCCCTATTAGATTTTGGATATCTGACGACTCACCTGTCTGACTGACGTCTGAGTCTGTTCCGTTTGATTGTTGAGAGTCACTGTGTTTTTATCTTTTTAACCGTCGTCCCCTCAGAGGAGCAATGGCTGTTTTCTCACACTTTGTTTTTACATTCTGGATGGGATTTTGTCACTGGATATCTGCCTTGTCCCACTTTGATGACATCATCTACTGCCCTCACAGTCAAGCTCACCTTTGTTACTTTCTGAAGTTCCTGTTTTCCTGCCACATACTTGCAGTTCCGAATATCTTCATACCTCCCCTGCTGAAGAATTTTAAACAGAGCTGCTTACAGGAAACGCAGCTGCTGACGTTGCAATCTGGGTCGCCGACTCTTCCGTCATTCTTCAACCATCTGAAAAAAGAGGGATAAACGATTATAGTTTATCTTCTGACATTTGGGACCTGACACTAACCTGTTGTCTCCCTATCACAGTTACCTGAGAGCGAGGAAGTGGTTCCTAGCTCCAGTGACTGTTTTGGTTCCTCTACTGATACAATAAACATTATTAAACCTCCATCAGTGTTCTGCGTGCAGTCAAATGTATTTTTATTTATAGAACTCAGTTCATAACAAAGTCTTTTCAAGGTAAATCCTGCCTATGAACTGGTCATTACAAATCAGAGTCAGGTTTATTTAACCAAGTATGTTACACACGAGGAATCTGATTCCAGTTCACTTTTCCACTTGTACTTACTGACATACAACTTAGAAATAAATAGAAAGTGTTAAACACAGAACTGACATGATATATGAAACACATTAGCAGCATTTGTCCACCATGAAACTCTTTTTGGTGGTTTGAAGTCATGTAGTACAGATAAAATATAATTAGAAGTTATTTCTTCATGAAAAACATGTTTGTTCAACATGATGACGTCTGTTGGAAAAACAGTTTTTGTGTCTTGTGTCTAGTCCCTGCTGATGCTGCCAGACCTTTCCCTGACTCTGAAAGAGTCCAGGTCCTGGATGGAGGGCAGATCAGCACCAGTGATCCTCTCTGCAGTCTGTTTCTGTCTAGTTTGGTTGCAGAACCAAATCAGATTGATGGACCAGCAGAGGATGGACTCGATAACGACTCTATAAGAGTTCACCAGCAGCTCCTTTGGCAGGTTAAATGCTGATGGGCTGAGAGCTGCCTGGAGATGAACCATCAACAACCACCAACTTTATCAAGAAAATAAAGCTGAAAAACTCATTAGAAATTAATTAGCAACATCTGCACCGAGCAATCTGATTGTCACTATTTATTTACACTCCAGAAAACAGATTTCTGTCCACTTGCTATTCGTCCCTCTTTTTTACTTTTGTAGAGGAAAAACTAAGACTGACCAAGAGGTTCAAAAACACTTATACCATGTTCACACCTGGTTGGTACAGCCGAACTGGGATTTGACTGTGTTAGAATGGCACTGAATACACACTGAACATGTCTTCACTCAGACCACCTCCAGAGGTGCTCAGGAAACACCTGTTTGGTGGTCTGATGGCCGTCTGTCCTCAGCACAGTGAAGGACTGAACCAACATCATCAAGTGCAAACAGCCCTGAATAATTACTTTGAAATCCATCGCAGCTACTGGCTAATTTAAGACAATCACTTGTAATGTTCTGAGATTTAGATTTTATTTCAGCTGAGGATTTTAATAAACTGTCAGAATATTTTAATTAAAGTCAGTTTAATTAAACATTATTGATCAGTTAATTACCAGGAAGCTGTAAGGTAAGTTTCTTCTTCTGAAACATAAAGTTCTGATTATTTACTACCAGTCAAAGGTTTGGACACATTCTCATTCTGAGATGGCACCAAACTGCAGACACTAAACTCTAAGCCAACATCTACAATATAGATATTCACATCAAAATCTAGAAGGATTGTCCCAATTCTTATTAACCTGAGTTTAAAAATTGAGGTTTATCTGAGGCACACTTCAAATAGAGTATTTACAAGAACAACACTTGATAAGAAGTTCAAAAATCTGAAGTATTTTCTCAGTTACAATAACAATAATAATTATAATAGTTTGATTTTACTTCCATGTTTATCACAATGGAGCTTCCTTAAGAACATAATGCTGCTGGTATCTGAAGCAGGTTAAATAACACAAGTTGGCATGAAGGTGTTTCAACAAATCAAGTATCACTTCTTCACAATCTTTTTAGTCCATTTTTGCTTTTATTCTGTGTAAATTCAAAACTAACTCAGAACAAATATCTCAAATATTTCGCTGTGGCTTGGCTTATCACTGTAACTTCCTCTTTTACTCCCCTGTGCATCACAAAACCTGATTACCACTCTGCTTAACGTCACCCAGTGAAGTCTACAAGCAGTTTGAAAAAACAGAAACAGTCCTTTGTGTGTCTGCAGCTGTGTGTGTTAGTGTGTGTGTGCTGCTGCTGGCCGGTCTGGATGGCTTAGTGCTTCAGGAATGAATGGAATGTTATTTTACACACACTCCACACTGGTTTTAAAGTGAGATGGTCCATCCATTTGGCCTGTCAGCACTGAAACTCTGAGAGTCAGTTTGTGGATATTTGTACATTTTTTAAGCTGCATTTTGATCCTGAAACAGCTTTTATTCAGTAAAATATGTTTCTCTCCATAACAATCTGCAGTTGCAGCTGTAGTCAGTCTGCACTATTCTGAATATATAGCGTTTATTATTGGACAGTGAGTTTGGCTGAAGACAGAGCTGTTTTTGAGAACACTTTAGTGTTTATTAAGACGTGTTCTGAGCTGTTTTCATAGAATCGTCCACACAAAGAACCGTTTGTTGTTCACTCTTGAACAGAGAGACGTAATTCTTTTCTTTTTTTTCTCACTGTCATGCCGGTTTGTCTGCTCACAACTTCAACTGTGGGTGGTAAAGAATGAGTTTACACAAAAGACACACACACACACACACACACACGGTTGAGAACTGGGAATGTTTGGGATTGTTAAAGAGATTCAAACCTTTTCCAACCAGGCAGGAGAAATGTGTCGAACCTAACCTGAACATTTCCCTCCACCACTAACTCTTCCTTCTCTTTATATTTTATCCTTTGAGACGGACGCGTCTTTGACACTCAGACTGCACTGTTCACCCTGTGAGGACCCCCGACACGTGCTTGTTGATGCCCCGGGGCAGAATGGGGTTCTCCTAGCATGCAGGCTCTTCTGGAGTCTCCAGTTTTCAGCGCAGCAGAAAGAAAGAAAAGAAAGAAAGAACGAGCTGCCTGTCTGTCTCTCAACGTCAGAAGGGAGGTTGCCGAGCTGTTGCACTAGACTGCCTGCTTTAAATATTTAATGTACGTGGCGCTGCCTCTGAGGGTGAGATAAAGAGGGAATCAGGGTGGCAGATGTATTGATGAGCCACAGGGAGGGCAGAGAATTGCAGGGAAAGACGAAGAATGGTAGAAAAAAATGAGGGACGATAGAACAAAGAGAGAGGCTTTGGTGAACAAAAGAACTTCTTTCCTGTCCAAAACAACCCAAATGAGACTGGTATAAGCTTTAAACGAGTGTTTCTCATTGTTTCTAATGATAGATTGAAGGATTATTGCAGTTTGATTTTACATGATTATAATCATGAATGAGCAGCATGAAGAAACAAACTTTTTTCCAGATTTCTACTTTCCAGTCTTGATGTTGTTGATCTCTGTTTATTTAAATATTTCTCTTAAATATGATCTCTTGCCTTGTTTTCTGGTTCCCTGACCCTGCCCTCCAGTTCAGGTTTTGCCTTGTTGCCCTGCCACTGTTTCATTTTACAATTAACATTTCTGTTCCTTTTATCAACTTCTCTGTTCACATTTCAGGGCCTCATCACATCATCACAACCATCTCCAGAACATTTTCAGGAAAACTGCCAACTGAGATCTTCTATAAGTAATAATTTGGTGTTTTCAGTTCTTTCATCCAGGTTTTAAATTATTCATATAAACAAATGCAAAAGCATTATCGGATATTGTTTCCATTGTTTTTGCAGAGCAGCAGCTTTTGCAGTGAAAAAATATTTGACATTTTTTATACAAAATTCCAACAAATATCAAACAAAGATGTCATTTTTTCATTTTAGTCAAAAGGTGTTGTATTATTAAAATTACTCACAGCTAGTATTATTTCAATGCAGTACTACAGGATATATATGTTTCTGAAGGCTGACTGCTGTGTGTGTGTGTGTGTGTGTGTGTGTGTGTGTGTGTGTGTGTGTTCATTAAAACCACTGGACATATTTAATGAAACTTTCAGGAAGTACTTATTGGAGTACATTTGTAAGTCAGTTGTTTAAGGTGTCTACCACAGCTAATCCACATCACCTTCATGTCGTAGTAGATAAGTTGTATAGCACATAGTCCTCCTGTTGCTCAGTGATCATCTGAGATCTTAGTTTAAAACTTCACCACATGCTGTTGGAATCAACGCCGTCTGTTAGCAAAACAGTTCCTGAACTACAGGATGGATTTTAATGAAACTCTCTGAAAATCATCACATTGAATTTACAAATGATTCACTTTGGAGTCAGTCCCATTCAAAATGGCTACCAAAGCTATTCAACTTAATCAACTACAAGAATGACTGTAACTCTGTCAGTTTTACAGCTGCTGAGCTCATCTTTCATGTGGTATAGCAGAGAGTCTGTCTCTACACACACAGACTCAGCAGACGAAGTGAGATCTTGTGGTAATGCATGAGATAATGTTGTTGTTGAGATCTGACCAAAAAGGATATGCCAACGTTATTTCTCAGCATAAGACGAACTTAATTTTAACACTGACATGAAAGATGGTGGGTAATACGTAGTCCTTCAGGGACAGATAGACCTTTGATTGTATTTTTAAAGTGTTTGCACAGTCCTGCAAAGTGTTTTCACTTTGCAAGCATACTTGCATACTTGTATTTTTATTTGTATTTAAAAGCGATTGCTTGTTCAATTCCAGAATTTGACCTTTAGTTTGAAGGTGTTTAAGCTCATATGTGCACCCTACCATGTGCTCATGGCCTGCCATTAGTTTCACATACGCTGCATTAACGTGCATTAATAGGCTTTTCATGCACACCTGCATGAAAAGCTACATCATGCAGGTGTGCTATTTTTAGCCCCATGCACACACCTCAGTGTTCACTCTTCGTGCACGGTGCTATGACCGTCTAAAACCTCTTGCTGGGAAAGAAGAAGCGATGACCACACTCTCTGTGATGGCTCGAGAGGAGGAGCACACTGGTTTCTGCACAATCAGCGGTTTGAAAACAAAGGATTTGCAAAGTTGGAATTTAAATTTTTTTAAAGTGGACAATGATGGTCTTAAGTTTTTACCAATTACAGCAAAAAAGTTTCATGGGTTTAAAGAAACGAGGTATGCACTGATTTAAAAAAGTGTGACAAAGGTGAGATGCACAGAAAACAAGGAAGTGGAATGAAAATGACAACATGGAACAAGAGGAGGATGGGCGGGCATGTACATGTTAAAAGGAGATGATTCAACTCAATGTAGAGAAACATTAAACGTGTCCTTATAATGTTTCAGTGCAAAAAGAAGCGTGAGTTACATCACACATGAAAAGCCAGCACACTATTTGCTTTCAACACTAAAGGACCAGTGTAAACGGGGGGAAAAAATGGCTGCAACAAATAACTCTGTGACATTTGAGAGTAGATTCGTTTTCTTAGTACTGTTATATAATCTGAATTTTTTTTTTCTTGGCTACAAAGAAAAGTTGGAATCTATTTCAGAAGATTAGATTTACACGGTCTTCTCACCACAAGTTTTACAACCAATTTTATATTTGTTTTTATTACTTCCTGTGTCCTGTTTCTGATCACGTCTACTTTTCATACACAAAGCATTCAAACTGAGCTCCAAGTATTTCTCAAACGGTTTAGTTTTTGTTTAGTTTTCTAATATATTAAAGGAGGTTTTTGCTGTGGTTGTCACAGCATAAATACAAATAACTTGAATGAAATTGCGGGTACAATGAAATGCAAATGGATCCAAAGTGTCCTGATTATCTGTGTTCTGGTTCATCAAGGCCACGTTGTTCCAGAGGAACTCTGCTTGGAGTCTGAACATCTTCCACAGTTATGAAAACATGCTTGTTCATCACAACACTGTTGTGTTAACTATATCTGAGTGCTGCTGTGGAGATAACTACAAAATATAAGGATGGTTGTTTCTCATAAAGATGCATCATTATTGTCTAAAATAAATGGCAGAGTTTAGTGGGAACTGGTCATAATGTTAAAAGACACACAGCAGAAACAAGACTGGAGTGAAATATAAACAAAGACTTGAGATTTCCATGTTGCTCCTGAATCAGTCGATGATGTGAAACTGTGTGATGTCTGATTTCTAAATTTAGAATAAAATATGTGTTTTTGACTTCATGACAACACTGAAACATGTCCACACGGGTCATCTGAAGAAGCAACACCACAGCGTGATGTAATCCAACCACACACTGACTCACTCGTCACTCATAGAGAATCCTTTAATCACTGTTGTTTCACACTTTCTTGTCATGTCATCATTACACAAGATGGAGAGAAAAACAGAAAAACAAAAAGGTCCAGCATCACAGCTCGAAAGCAAAAATTAAATGTCTTTTAAATCCAGATTTTTATTTAGTGGTTATTAACAAGAAAACTTTTATTTCCTTATCAATATATTTAAGACTTTTCTGCAGGATTCAGGATCAAAAAAGCATCATTGCAGCACCAATTACATTTGGGAGAGTTTGGTTTTTTTCTAAAGGTGCTTTGCAGGTTACCTAAAGACAAAGTTTAAAAATATACCAGAACCAGGAAGTTGAATTCAAAACAAAATGAGTGTGTCCCCTCCCCCATCACCGACCGCCCATGGCTGGTTTCAGCACAAGTTTCTAGTAAACTAATGAGACGTTGTTCCTGTTGAAAATAAAAACATTCCTCAGATAGTTTTAAAATAGTTTTCAGGTAACAATTTTGTAAATTTACATTATTTTTATCTTGCTGTGGCATATACAAATATTCATTTTAAAAATTATTTTTGAGGTCATCAGTTATTTGATGCTTAAAAATATAAATAAGAAAGAGCAGCTAATGGACATTTCTACAGTAACAGAATTAACAAAGTATAACTAATTCGAAAAAATGTCCATGATTGTGTGCAGGTGAGAGGGCGGGACCTTCAGGTGCAAAGCACCTGTAAACAGGACAGGGCATCAATTTTCAACAGTGAGAGAAAGAAGAGATGCTTGAAGCATCTTTATAATAACTGACATCTAGCCAATCAATTTCTACCTCTGCATGATCATGTTCAGGCTCTCTGGTGCAGATCTCCAGCTGTCAGCGGGTGAGAGGCAGGTCACACCTGGACAGGTCAGCCGTCTTAAAGAAAAGTGTGCTTTCAAAATAAAACAGTAATTAAAGCAAAATGAATGTGCACAAGGACAAAAGTCTGAATTACATCAAAGGAACCACAAATCAGGACTTGATGTAAAGTCTATCTGCTGGATTTTGTCTTTTTTAAAAAGTCAAATATTTTCGTTTTCAGGGGGATAATGTGAATCTATAAAAAGTCTCTTTATATAAGCCACATCAGATGAATATATCCTGCATATTACCCTGAAGCACTGACACATTAATGTATGTTGTAACACCTGCACAGTCTCACATCTGGCTTTAATAGATCTGACTGCAGACAGAGCAACAAAAAAAACATGGACTCTAAAGGTGTGTCACTGTGAATACTGAATATTTAATCATTACATCTGCATTAATTTCAGCTCGTATTTCGTTTCTTCTTCACACTGAACACATACTGTAGTTGTTTGTAGAACAGAAAGTACTTTTAGATTAGAATCTTTTCAGTCACACTGTGTGAGATTAACTTTTTTTGGTGTTAAAGTCACTGTATGTCGTATAAATAATACCAGTGATCGAGCCCCGGGCCTCTGACTCAGAGGGGACCCTGAATGCATCAGTTGTTGCTCCACTGAGAGTCAAAAAGCTTTGTACTTTCAAAATGCCAACGTCTAAAGTAACAAGATAAACAGATTCCTCAACAGCTCGTCTAACATGATTAATTAAGCCTTTCCTGTACAACAGGAGGGTTCAACGAGCCAGAATTTTATTAAAAACAAGTCTGATCCAAAACGTGACTCGGTCCATCAAGCTCATCTATCAAGAGTCAGATTAGCTTGAAGAAGACAGTTTGTATTCAGGTGGATTTCAGTGTTTAACTCTTGTACAGATTATAACAATATTTGTTTAGGTATTAAGAAAAGATCTGTAGAAAACATGTTGACTGAATATAAGGATGGTTTGATAGACAAGCCGGTCTCTGACGAAAAGACACTCCTATGTTGCATCATGGGAAATGTAGTGTTTTAGTATTTTAGCAGGGATTTAAGAAATTCTGTAATGTTTCTGATTTATTTCTCTTGTATGCTTTAAGAGATGCAAATTAGTGAACATTTCATACCCGATTGGTATGAAATATCTTGTGGCGGGTAACTTGCAGCAGCTGCAGGGTATGAAATGGGGCTACAGTTTGACTGAGGGACAAATCGACCAGCGCCTACAGGAAATAGTGCACAGAAGCTTGATATTATTGCTCAGTTCACTCAGCAAGGTCATTTCTGTTGTTTAGCTCCACTTTTTTCAGTGCATTGCAATAATTCAGACCAACTTTTAAACCAAAAATAACAACAATTATTCTCAATATTGCGATATAAATAACTGTAGTAGATAATCAGAGGATGGAGCTGCTTCTTCAATATACAAAACTCTGATATTTCTTATCATGTTTGTTTGGGACATTTTCTATGTTCACAAATCATATCATTATTTTTCAGTTTTAGTTGATGTTGCAGTTCATTATATATGATGTAGGACGAGTGAACAAAACTTTTATCTAGTGGTTTATTTATTACAACAAGCCAGCTGCAGTGTTCATGTTCTAAAATTAAAATTGAAGCCACTGTGGTCTGTTTGATCAGTGATACAGGGAGTAAACCGTGTTATACAGTGAGACAGGTGAGGCTGATGACTTCTGATGAATCCAAGGTTCTGCTCGAGTCTGTGGCTCCACGATGAAAGAATCAGTGGTTCAGAGGCAGTGACTCTAACAGCTTTCAGGGGTGAGTTGGAGTGTTTTAACTCCTCCTGTAGAATGTGTGAGTGGGATGAAACTGAGGCAGGAAGAAAGAAAAGAGTAAGGGGGGGTGGTGGGGGGGGGGACACATATGGTAAACTAACACTGTAGCCTGTCAAGGCTGCCTGCAAACCCTGAAGTGGACTTTTCTTTTCCACCAGATGGATATACGAGACAAAACACTGATCCGCATTCAAATGCCTCGTTTGCCTTCAAGCTGTTGAATATTTCAGAGCAGTTCAATTAGTCAATGGACAAACGCTCACACAAACAAACAAACACACGTTTAGTATCCGAAGTCTCCTTCAAACGGACAAACAGGAACAAAAACACAACATCTGGCAGAGTTTGTGGGGTCACTGTTTCAAATGCAGATTAGAGAATCAGGTAGATGAACAAACTAAAAGACTATAAAGACAGAATGTGCTGCAGGGCAGAGAATTCAGAAACAAACAATAATTCAACAGGAAATGACCTGAAAAACACAAAGAGATTCAGCACCACAGGGAAGCATCAAGCCTGAGTTGCACAGTAATCAACAGAATTTCACTCAGGTGTGAACAACTGTTCAAAGGACAGAAAGTAAAACCTAAATATATACGCAGAGGAACCAGTTCTTCAAAATAAAACAGGAAATAAAGTTTTCCATGAACCAGACGGTGGAAACTGACTAAACACAAGACTAGGATCTTAAACCCAAAATTTACAGATAGTAACAGAACATCAACTTTAAAGGACATAAGTACTAAAAAACATCCAACTGGGTGGACAAGAAATGCGTGGATGAGGGCCACAAACAAAAACTAAAGGGGAGGCATTCCCACGGCTGACTGGGTGAGACTGTTCTAGACCTCCAGACGGCCCTGGGTCCAGACTTATGGAGCAGAGTGGAGACTTGTTCAGAGAGACGACAGGTCCAGCAGAGCAGGGGTCTGGTCTGGAGGCCAGGATGAAGACCAGACTGGTGATGTCCATACATCTGATTGAGCAGGGACCTCAGGACTCTGGCAGGACCCCCTAGGAAACAAGAACATGACCTGATGGTAAGTTCCGGACAGAAACTTAAGGGGCTACAAAGTCCTGGACACATTAAAGGTATAGCGGAGGATTTTTCTGAATTTTGGGAAAGAACTGTCCTCACCACTTGAAAAATGTATGTGTGCAACTATCCGCTTGCACGCTCCGTTTACCGATAAATGGACAGAGGTCCTGTACCTTTTCTTCTCTCAGTCATCGTTCCCACATCACATGAAAAAGAGATCCAGAACATCTCATATCAGTGCCTTCTGTTCACCTGATTCTGATCATGGATCCATTCTCATCCACTTCAACCACTCCAGGTTTGTTTTGCACACACAACCCCTACTGCCGTGTGTCACACACCTGAGAGTGTGCATGTGCAGGAAGTGAAAAGTATTCTAACTGAGCATATTCAACCTCTTCATTACTTTGAAATAATGACAGCAGTAGAGCGGGTCAGCTGGTCTGAAATTGGCTGCATCTTTGTTGACACTCTGAATAGGAACTTCTTAGTCACTTCCTGGCAGACTTCAAATTAAAAGCATCAATGGAAAAGTCTCTTACACTATCCTGGAAACATGCACAACATTTCACCAGAATGATTGACAAGTAGGTGGACAAATAGTCAAGATGATCCACCCGGAAGAAAATAATCTTTTGCCATACCTTTAAGTACAGATTTGAAATAAACTAAAACCCGATTCTAGTTTTTTAAACAGGAAAACAGAAGCAGAGATCTGAGAAGTAAATTTAAAAAAGGCTCTAACTTGTTGATCTTCATGCTGAAAGACACGTCCTCCAATTCTCAGTTAATGTCTGGATCCTGGAACAACAAAGAAAGTTTTAAAATAACTAACATGGCTGCTGTAAAGAAACGTTTTCTTCTGAGTCTGAGGTCAAAGCAGGCGTGCGAGTTAAGAAGCAGGAAGCCTGAAAGTGAGTTTGATTGGATATATATTACACACATTGGACATAAACAGAACTAAATATGTCAGCTTCAAGTACATGATCCTCAAGACTCACTCAGCAGTCAGCAGAGGTTCTTCTTTCCCCCAAATATCATTCTGGTCTCACAGGTTTCTGTTGTGTTGCTATGGTGATGAAGATGGCGATCCCAGGGAAGAGTGAATAAATCTCAGGAAACATTTCACGTGAGAAGATCTCGCAGGTTGTGATAATTAAGTTTGATGTTAAGATGTTCTCTTCAAATTTTTTTAGTCCCACCCAAATGTTTTTGGCTAAATTTGGCTTTTTAAAATTATTTTACATGCTGGGAAAAATATATAGCTGCAGGAGTGAAAGTATGAGTCTGGAAGGTTATGGTCTTTGCAGATGGACAGATTTCAGGAAAACAGGAGCGTAAACATCCAGAGGAAGCGTTCGGTTTCCACACTGCAGAGACTCATTCACAGAAAACATGGAGAACCCTGCAGGAGACACAAACATGCTGATGTGCATTAGAGACAGACAGATGGACAAGTGCTCTTTTACAGCCTCTTCTGCTCTCATGCTCTGCTCTCGTTAAGGTGTCTGCACGTGCATGTGTGTGCGTGCCTCCATGCCTAACGCTGGCAGAGTGATAGTGCCAAAGTGGACATCTGGTCTGTGGACCATCACGAGGGAGAGGACAGAGAAAACAACAAGCACCATCCTTTAAACATCTTCTCGTCTCGTATCACAGCTCTCACACCGGTTAGTCAAAGAAATAAAGAAACACCCTGCTGTTTGTGTGTCAGTGTTATTGTATCATACAGGAAATGAGCGAGGCTTTTTATTCAGAATCAGAAAGTGAAGGCGCTGCACTGCAGGATGTCCAAAATCCCTGAATCTCAACAAGGAATAAAAATCATGGCAGACAAATGAACACAAGACCAAAGGTCCAGTCCTTGTTTTTGATTATCTGGGTTTAATGATACTGAAGTTTCTAATTAGCAGCCAAATTCTCAAAGGGATGAAGCATCAGTTCTTCTTTTGTTTGTTCATTTGACTAAACAAACAAATAAATATTCTTCAGTTTATTTAAAGGATCTTTTACATCATTTTATTCCAGCTAATAACAACTAAACTGATCAACAGGGTTGAGTTGGAATAATATACAGTCTGGTCCACACTAACACAAGGTTGTTATTTTAGCTGTTTACCAAAACATCAAGATTCAACCAAATGCAACAAAGTTGACTGGACGGCACTTCACAGTCCAGATGGACAAAGACCCAAAACATACTGCGAAAGCAACCCTGGAGTTTCTTAATGCAAAGATGTGGAATATTCTGAAATGACCAGGTCAATCAGCAGATCTCAACCAGCAACATTTCACTTGATTAAGATGAAACAAAATGCAGAAAGACCCACAAACAAGTAACAAGTGAAGACAGCTGCAGTAAAACCCCAGCAAAGCATCATAAAGGAGGAAACCCAGGATTTGATGATGTCCATGGGTTCCAGACTTCAGCCAGTCATTGTCTGCAAAGGATTCTCAACAAAGTGTTAAAGTTGAAAATGTTATTTACAGTGGGGCAAAAAAGTATTTAGTCAGCCACCAATTGTGTAAGTTCTCCCACTTAAAAAGATCAGAGAGGCCTGTAATTTTCATCATAGGTATACCTCAACTATGAGAGACAAAATGAGGAAAAAAAATCCAGAAAATCACATTGTCTGATTTTTAAAGAATTTATTTGCAAATTATGGTGAAAAATAAGTATTTGGTCACCTACAAACAAGTAAGATTTCTGGCTTTCACAGACCTGTAACTTCTTTAAGAGGCTCCTCGATCCTCCACTCGTTACCTGTATTAATGGCACCTGTGTGAACTCGTTATCAGTATAAAAGACACCTGTCCACAACCTCAAACAGTCACGCTCCAAACTCCACTATGGCCAAGACCAAAGAGCTGTCAAAGGACACCAGAAACACAATTGTAGACCTTCACCAGGCTGGGAAGACTGAATCTGCAATAGGTAAGCAGCTTGGTGTGAAGAAATCAACTGTGGGAGCAATTATTAGAAAATGGAAGACATACAAGACCACTGATAATCTCCCTCGATCTGGGGCTCTACGCAAGATCTCACCCCGTGGGGTCAAAATGATCACAAGAACGGTGAGCAAAAATCCCAGAACCACACGGAGGGACCTAGTGAATGACCTGCAGAGAGCTGGGACCAAAGTAACAAAGGCTACCATCAGTAACACACTACGCCGCCAGGGACTCAAATCCTGCAGTGCCAGACGTGTCCCCCTGCTGAAGCCAGGACACGTCCAGGCCCGTCTGCGGTTTGCTAGAGAGAATTTGGATGATCCAGAAGAGGATTGGGAGAACATCATATGGTCAGATGAAACCAAAATAGAACTTTTTGGTAGAAACTCAACTTGTCGTGTTTGGAGGGGAAAGAATGCTGAGTTGGATCCAAAGAACACCATACCTACTGTAAAGCATGGGGGTGGAAACATCATGCTTTGGGGCTGTTTTTCTGCAAGGGGACCAGGACGACTGATCCGTGTAAAGGAAAGAATGAATGGGGCCATGTATCGTAAGATTTTGAGTGAAAACCTCCTTCCATCAGCAAGGGCATTGAAAATGAGACGTGGCTGGGTCTTTCAGCATGACAGTGATCCCAAACACACCGCCCGGGCAACAAAGGAGTGGCTTCGTAAGAAGCATTTCAAGGTCCTGGAGTGGCCTAGCCAGTCTCCAGATCTCAACCCCATAGAAAATCTCTGGAGGGAGTTGAAAGTCCGTGTTGCCCAGTGTCAGCCCCAAAACATCACTGCTCTAGAGGAGATCTGCATGGAGGAATGGGCCAAAATACCAGCAACAGTGTGTGAAAACCTTGTGAAGACTTACAGAAAACGTTTGACCTCTGTCATTGCCAACAAAGGCTATATAACAAAGTATTGAGATTAACTTTTGTTATTGACCAAATACTTATTTTCCACCATAATTTGCAAATAAATTCTTTAAAAATCAGACAATGTGATTTTCTGGATTTTTTTTCCTCATTTTGTCTCTCATAGTTGAGGTATACCTATGATGAAAATTACAGGCCTCTCTGATCTTTTTAAGTGGGAGAACTTACACAATTGGTGGCTGACTAAATACTTTTTTGCCCCACTGTATGGTCATGTTCATTTGTCCTGAAATGAGACTTTGTATAAAAATGGTTGTAATTCCTAAATAGTTTTGTTCAACCCCTAAAATAAACTTCATTTGCATCTTAATTGTTTAGTTTCAGAACCAATGTGGTGATGTAGAGCCCAAATCATGAAAACTGTGTTACTGTCCAAATATTTCTAGACTTAACTGTAAATGCTACTAAAACATAATAACTTACAAATAAAAAAATCTAATTAGGAGGGAGATTCCTTTGCATATCCGAAGAATAAAATTCTATACATTCACTGATTTACATCATGATTTCCCCCTTTTGCATGTCTGTCAGAAATAACTTTTTTAGTTTTATATAAAGCACAATTATCCCTGACCAAACACAATGACTCTCTCAGAGTTTATTCAATTGTCTTGAAAAGAGAAACATCAAAATACAAGAAGGATTTTTGTTTATTTATCTCAGATTTTGTGGCGTCCAGGATCAGGGCGCGAGTCAGAGGAAGTGCCTCTTCTTCCAGATATAAAGTTTTCTGTAAAGGAAAGTACCTAAAAGTTGTCTCCTGTCACAGTGGCACACCCATCAGTTACCCAACAGCCCCCCTCCCTCGTCTCCCAGCTGTTTTTACACGTTTAGCTTTAAAACACTGATCTTTGTGTGGAACTACCATCGGTCAAGATTAACAAACTGTTTTCTATTCAGTGTTTGTTCAGGGTCATAACGAGACGTTTAGGCTCTATTCAGAAGGAAAGATCCAGATTATCTGCCACCTTTTGCTAAATAATAATCCAAGTTTTGTTCCCTCAGTCTCAGTTTTAGTTTCCTTTGGTGAAGAAGATGAATTAATCTAAACACAAGAAGACTCATTAGAGAATGTAACCAAAACATGCAAACAGCTTGCATTTGTTAATACACACTTATATTTCAACCTTTCATTTAATATGATGATGCTAAGATAAAAACAGGGTTACAAAACAATATGCTGCTGTAAATATTATTATTACATTATTTTCTGCTGGTTGGACTTTCCTGTTAGAGAATCTTGTATTGCTGTTTTCAGTAGCTTCATCACTATTTTTCAGTATATAAGTGGTGAAACAAAGTCAGGTTTAAAAACGAATTATGCTCATAATTCAATGTTTCAACGATGGCTTTCATTATTTTCTAAATATTGTTCAGAGGTAAACTTTAGACCTGATATCAGTGGTCAGAAAAACTCTTTAACTTCTAAAAGTGCAGGTCACTGAGTTTTATGAACTGGTTATACATTTATTTAATTTACTTTATTTATAAGCTGATTCTGTACTGAGTTTATGAGATGAAAGTCAAACTTCTTCCATTTATCTGTTAAGGTTTGTGACCTTCATCGTTTTTAACTTTTCATTAAAATAAAGTTTATATAACAGGGACCAGGTACAACATTAATCACAGAGGAAAATCTGCTACCCGACTGCAGCTCTCAGCACTAATTTCCATCTGAAAGTCCCTAAAACACATACAAATATACAAAACACCATTTTAAAAGTAAACACAAGGTGACCCTATTTAAACCCATCGCACCAGACTTCCTTCATTCTCCCATTGACATTTAATAAATAAAGACAATATCTATAATATTATTTGTTCTACAGAATAAAATCAGTGCTGACAGACGTGATCATTTAACAGATGTTTTTTTTTTTTGGTTTGTTTCTATGCAGAATATTTTATAGTTTTGACATGTTTTTGATGCTGTTGGAAGTTCGTTCTATTCTATTATGGTTTTAAGTGAGAATGCTGATTGTCCAAATGTTGTTTTTCTTCTGGGTAAGACTCATCGCCCATTGAGTGTTTATCCTGTTTTGTCTTAATCCTGTTTTTCACGGTGAGCCACTGCATTTAAGAGTACATAAAACTCAGGTTTACTTGTGTTTCAACACATGAAAAGTGTTTAAATCCCTGCAGCTTTGGACCATGAAGGCTGCATGTGAAGAAACATCTGCAGTGTTCTGTTTTAACCACCAGAGGGCAGCCTGCTCCCACAGACTGAAGGCAGTCATGTTCAGACCACTGAAGTCTAAACTAGAAAAAAAACACCTGAACATCTTGGTAGTTGACCAACTCAGATCCAGTTCAGATCCAGCTAAGATCCAACCCGAATTCAGTTCAGATCCATTTCAGATCGAGCTTAGATCCACCTCAGATCCAACCCGGATTCAGTTCAGATCCAGCTCAGATCCAACCCAGATTCAGTTCCGATCCAGCTCAGATCCAACCCAGATTCAGTTCCGATCCAGTTCAGATCCAGCTCAGATCCAGCTTGGATCCAGTTCAGATCCAGCTCAGATCCAGCCCGGATCCAGTTCAGATCCAGCTCAGATTCAGTTCAGATCCAACCCGGATTCAGTTCCGATCCAGTTCAGATCCAGCTCAGATCCAGCTTGGATCCAGTTCAGATCCAGCTCAGATTCAGTTCAGATCCAGCTCAGATCCAGCTTGGATCCAGTTCAGATCCAGTTGAGGGTGTTTACACGCCCCTCACTAGCACTTTTAATGTCAGGTGTCTGAGTGCATGTTTGTGTGTCGTCTTGATGGCTCTGTTTCACATGAGCTTACTGGAGTTTAATCTTTGACCCTTGGTATTTTTCCTGTGGGCTGGCCTGCCTCATGTTTTTTCCTTCAGGAGTTGCCATGGTGACCCATTCCCATGACAGCTATGTAACCTGAGCTGCCAGTCAGGTAGGGCAGGTAACCGTGACGATGATTCAAGCAGCAGGTGTCTGAGGTGGCAGAAGGAAATAAAAACAGAAAAGTAGACAAAAAGTTGAAAACATCAGAGTCTGATGAATGAGTGTGACAGATAAAAAGAATTCAAGCTGGAGGACGACGAGGAGACCCGGGACCTGAAGGCCACGGAGGCCCTGGAGGCCCTGGAGGCCACGGCGGACGGGGATGATGGGACGTTTACAACCATCTCTCTGGCAGACGACTCAGGTAGTACAGATGTTCTGAACTCATGTATCCTGCAGGGAATAAACCTGCTGACAGACAAATGAAATCCCTCCTCAGGAAGGATTTGCAGTGTTAGTTTCATTTAGTTTGGCCTTTACAGTCACCTGTTAAACTAACCACAGTAAAGTTTTATTATTATGATTTTAAATGAACATGAAGTTGACAGACAGCCTGAAGTTAGACGTTTCTGGACAAAGAGTAACGGGCGTGGCTCCTGACCAGATCTGGTTTAATTCTTTTAAACTTAAAGTTTAGATCAGATTGCATACAGCATCACCATCAGGTTAATGACTAATCATGCAATTAAACAGGTAAAAACACATGCTGCTGAATTTCCTCTATTTTGTACATTATTTATGGACTCTCACAGGTTCAGGTCTCGGTTTTCTTTTAGGAGTTTTAATTTCAGATACTCACAGAGTTCACTGGAGAGAAGAAGAACATACTCTTGAATATTTGGATCTGAAAGCTCAATGAATTCCTCATGTTTGTTTGGACAATAGGAGCCATTTCTGTTAGAAAATCCCATCTAAAAAATCCAGACGGGGCCAAGGTGAACAGCTGTTTGGAACATCTGGAAACATTTACTGGATCCCTGAGTGACAGGATGAATCTCACACCAGATCAAATCTGCTTTTCTACCATCTATTTCAAATTAGACAAGTTTTACAGACAGTAACATGCATGTACCACAAGTTCTCAATGTTTTGCAGTTCTGATTGTTGCAATCTTCTACATGCTCTACAAAGTTTTAGATGTTTCCCCAAAACCTGCAGGATAGTGGCCCTCGAAGCCTGGAGTTGGACCCACCTGGAGGAAGCAGAGGACAGAGAACTCAACTCAGACAAAGCATCAGAACTGAGCCACTGGTTCATGTGAAAGACACATGGGTCAAAGTTCCTGTTTGTGAAATAGTATCTTCCACTGAACATGTTCACTCAGTGGAAGAGAACATCAAGTTGACCAGAGAAGATCTGGTGAACATCAGTCAGAGAAGATGTGGTAAATAAACCGGTCTGCTAAGATTCTGCAGACAGTAAAGTTAAACACAGATCTTCTTTAAACAGGTTTTACCTCTCAAGAGCCAACAATGCAGCTCTAAATCGAATCCCCCAGAGTCACACTTTCAGTCATGTGACCAAAGACCAAAGGTGGGGTGGGGGGCTGTAAACCCTCCACTTTCCGTTTTAAACTGCTTCACTGTACACGGTGTGTGTGGCGCCCTCTGCTGGTCACAGGTGACACACTCAGGCTGATGACGATGTAGATTACATCAAGCGCATCATCTTCATCATCATCATCTTCCTCCACACTGGGGTCCGTTAAATTGAAAGGACATTTTATATCATAGTAGGTGGGTAAACCAGCATCCTCAGATGTTCCAGAGATCATTAACGAAAGAAATCCAACCGGAATTCTGAATTTATTTATTTGAAGCTAAAGCTAGCAATTAGCTGAAATTAGCTCGCATGAGCTAGCAGCTCTACGCCAAAAATTCTACAATACGTTAAAATAACTGTTTCGATTGTCGTTTTTAAATGTGAGTTTTTTTAAATAGTTAAATGTTGGACTCTGTTTTTTAATATTGACCTTGCACTTCACGTTTGAAGTAGTTAATGTTGCTATGTTAGCATGTGTAGCTATTGAGCTAACTGACACGCGCCTATTATCGGACAGGTTTGAGGTGGATTTTGGATGACAACTGATGCTGAAACCTTTTTCTGTGTGCGGTTCCAGGTGGCAGATTGATCGTTAGTTTCTTGTGAACATGCCGTGTCCCTGTAGCACTTCTCTGTAGATAATCAGTGACTTTAACGATGATTTAAAACGAGCGTGATCAGGCAGCGGTGTGTTTCGTGACAGTCTGGGCGCGGTGTGTCTTCACACTCAGGCTCCTGCGATCTGTTTACAGACCTCATGTTTACCGTCATTTTGTTAGTAAAAACAACAATCTAGTTCATATACCGTTAACAGGGATAATCGGAGCAGGACATGATATATTTTACCCTACGATTGTTGATGGATTGTAATTGTCTTTTTCTAGTTAATCACGTTTCTGATTGACCCACAAACCCTTGAGAAATTATAAAAGCTCAGTTTCCCATACCATCATCCAGCCAGCTGGATCAGAACCTGAGGTGCTTCATCTACAGCTGATGCCTGCCAGGGACTCACCTTGTTGGTGATATCAACAAGGCTCTTATATTTGGTCTTTATTTTACATTAATCTAAAACAGGAACAGATTGTTATTATTATCACCAGCAGCTCTAAACAAATACATTACAGACTTTTTACCCATCACTGATTGAGAGTTCTGAACCTTAATAACAAATCTGCCCTTCACGGTAACCTGTTTTTACTTGTGTTGGATTCTTTGTGAATCTCGTAGTATTAAAATGTTTTTTTTATTTATTTCTGCACTTGCAGCGGACGGCGGATCAGCAGCCCTGTATACTAAACAGGACGACGAACTCTTCATCATGAACTGCGACATTGATGGTGGGTCCTGTTTCATGAAGGACAGTGCTGAGGGTTTGTTTTTCCATATGGAAATGCTAACGCTGCATTTTGCAGGAGACATGGAGAACCAGGTGGAGATGGAGGAGAAAACGAGGTTGATAAATCAAGTTTTGGAACTTCAGCACACATTAGAAGGTGAGCAGAATTTTCATTTCTAAAACTGATTTTGAAATGGATGCGTTGACATTAGAAGGTTCCTTACAAGTTTGACAGCACATGTGGCACTGTAGCCCAAGACAAATTTCCTTTCTAGGACAATAAAGTTTACTTTACTTTAGAATCCTGAAGCTCGATTTACGTCTTATATCATCTGCTGCTCATCACTTTTCTCTGCCATCAAAATCCTTCAGAATGTAACTGTTTCTGCTCTTTCAGATCTGTCAGCGCGGGTTGATGCCGTCAAGGAGGAGAACCTGAAGTTAAAGTCGGAGAACCAGGTTCTTGGTCAGTACATAGAGAACCTGATGTCGGCCTCCAGCGTCTTCCAGACCACCGACACGAAGAGCAAACGGAAGTAATGGAGTCTGCAGAAAAACCCGACACCTGGAGTCAGCAGGTGGGAGAAGAAGCACCTCACAGATGAGTCTCAGCAGAACCGAGTCTTCTGGAACCGTTTACCCGACTAGGAACTAAAACATGTAAATATCAAAATAATGTTTGTAAATTAATTCTCAGCTGTTTGATTTTCTGTTTTAAGAAAGTTTTGATTTCCTGTGGACTTCCCAACATTCGGATGTTATTTTCTGTCTGTAACACTTGTATTATGCTAAAATACTCCGAATATCCCAAAACGCTGTTTGATCAGCACCGTTTTCTTTTCGTGATGGCTGGATCTGTCAGTCCGGTCTTGGATCTCATGCTCGACTGTATTCCTCCTCTTAGAGGCTGATAAACTGAACAGTGTTATGCAGAATGAAAACTGTATAAAGTTGGCTTGTATTGTTAAGTGTTTGTATTGCATATTTGCATAAGTAATAAAATGTTAAGTCAATAATTAAAACCACAATTTGTAGCAGCAGAGCTGAACATCAAGTTTATCTGAAGTGGTTCATTTAATGAAATATAGAAATATTTTGCAACTTAAACTCACTCGCTCGGCTGGCAGTGACTGAGGAAAACTGCAGCTCACATCACGTGAGGGATGGAGGCTTTCAGCCGGAGAACATATGCAGGAAGAAGCTCTTGAGTAATATCGATCCGGTCTGTACTGTCTGGAACATACGATCAGTTAAACCCGTGTTTGAGGGCGTGTGCAGCAGGGAAATGGACACCATGCACCTTCCACTGCTGTAACTTACTGGTTTCTTGTTTCACCCATAATACTTAAAACATTTTATTCAAAGAAAACAGTGACTCTTCTCATACAGAAACGGTCACTGTCTTATTCATGAAACTCACAGGTCTCTTTGTATTAAATAGTTTTATTTCCAAGAGCAATGTACAATTTGCAAACAAATGTAAACAAGGAGTTCCAGCATCTGGCAAGAGGATGAACTACAAAAGCTTGAGACAACAAAAAAAAAAAATTCACATCAATGTTTTTCTCAGGAAACAAAAAGTTCCACATAATCCAGATGTTCTGAGAAAATACTGAGATTCCTTTTAGATCAAGTGCACAAACCCACCTGGTCTCTACTACAACTAATGGCCAAGGCAATGAAACAGATCTACTTTTTCTACAAGCATTGACTGCTGATCTGCAGACCAACATAAGCACATCAGTGGCAAATGATTCAAAACAATAGCTTCAGTATTAAACCTGTTTTCTGACCTTCAGTAAAATCTAAAATAATAAATAGGATTTAATCATTTTCAACTTGCTGTTACAGAAAAAGAAAACAGTTGGTGCTCATTACAAACTACCTAAACTCTAAAACGGATCCCATTATTTATGTTGTATCTTTTGACCCAAAATGGAGCTGATTTCACTGCAGTAACGTCTGAATCAACGTTCCCCTCACAGCTCACCGTCCAGTCCTGTTCTGGAAACTCACCAAGTCCTCAAACAAGGACACAAGAATCAAACTAACTCCAGAAGGATCAGGGATGTAGTCAAAGAGGACATGCAGAGGGTTGGTGTGATGGGGGAGGCGCTTAGGAACAGGGTGAGATGGAGGCAGATGATTCGCTGCTGAGGGAGCAGCCAGAAGGAGATGATGTCCTGTGATATGCAGTGACATGTAACGAGCTGACGGCGGGGCAGACGCACCCTGCTGCCGTCACCAAGAAAAATAATGGCTCACAGAAACCAGGTGGAAAATATCAGCTTTACAGACTGACAAGATTTTTAATGGGAACTTCTAGAACAGAAGAAGGTTAGAAAGACGACGAGCGGAAGCTTGAGATAACAGAGCTGGATGTGTACATCTCCAGGGAGATTTGGTGAAGGAGTAGAAAGGACGAGGGAAGAGAGATGAAACGGGATGTGCTCTGTGACACTACAAACCTGGACAGGTGGAACTGACTCGTGGGTTGCAGGCTACCAGTAAGGTTGGAGGAAATATGCTGCTCTGGTCAGGGAGGAGGGGCCAGCAGCTAGGAGACCATTCCACTTCCTCTCCTCGCAGGGAGACAGAAGACGGCAGGTGGTGGATTCACCTCTTCAGTCTTTTCTTACCCTCCTCTTTCTCACAGCTTGTTTGTGACTCTCCTCAGCAACATCATCTTCCTCCTTCTGCTGTGGGTAACAAACAAACTGTTAAAGATGAATTCAAAGTGTTCAAGCGTGGATACAGTCTCATCACAAGCATCCTTTCATAACAGTTTGATTATCACTTCTGTGTCATTTAAACACAATCTGCCTGGTCTGAACATCTGAGGCTGCACGTGGAGGAACCTGGAAGAGCCTGAAACAACGCTGAAACAATATTTAATACCAGAGCTTGTAGAAAAGGGTCAAACAGTCGAACACTGAGGCTTTAGTGTTCATCCTGTTCAACAGGCCAACGTTTAGATCAGTAATGAAAGAAAGTGTAAAGAGTTGGACAGACTGCTGCAGACACCTGCTCCGGTCATGTTTCTGCTCCTAAAACTCTAGAACAGCTTTCTACATTCTACAGAACATCTGATTCAAAAACTCTTCCTCATCAATTAATGCATATGGAAGGTAAGAACAGGTGGCACCAACCTCATCTTCTAATGTTCTCTCTGGAGCTTTGCTGTCTTCCTCCTCTTCTTCCTCTACATCCTCCTCCTCCTCCTCCTCTTCTTCTTCTTCTTCTTCATCCTCATCCTCAGGATTGTCCCCTTCTGTATTCTCCTCCATCTCATCCTCATCTTTTGCTTTAAAAACAGAGAAAGGTAAAGAGGTGATGATGATGATTATGAAATAGTATGTTTTGGAGCAAAGCAGCATCACACGTGACACTCTGGACCAGATGATTGTCCAACCTGCAGCTGGTGCTCCTTCTGTAGCTTCAGCTGTTTTGTCTTCCTCATCTGCTGCTCCATCCTCTTCCTCCTCATCTTCTTCATCCTCCTCTTCTATCTCAGTTCGAGGCTGATCCACCTTTTTGTAGATGTAATCATCTTCTGATTTCTGGAGGGGGTGTTCAGAGAGGCTTAGGGAGGTTCTGGGATGGTTTTACAGAAACTGCATGAATCAGAGTGTAAAATAAAAACTACATTAGAGGAGTTCTGGTACCTTCGGCCAGCAGAAGAGCACAGCCAGACCGATGGGAAGTCCGACCGTCAGTATGTAAATCACCCAAAGCCACGGTCGCTCCTCTGCAGCCATCATCAGCTGAGAAAAAATCCCCGGCTGTTGGGATGAAGATGTGACAGAAGATCAGACAAACTGTATTTGTTTTTCATTGTTCCTCACAGAAACTTTACAGCCCTCTGAGTAGATGACCTTCACTCAGTGACACCCTACATGCTCTGTTCAGCCACGTTTAACCAGCACTGACCTCGTTAGCACTGGCCACCAGTTTCTTCAGGCCCCAGCTGTCAGAAGCCCAGCGGTCAGCCACCTCTTTGTGAGAGGTGATTATGAAGTTGTCAAAGTAGATGTCTGATGTCATGGACCACAGCTCCAGTCCCAGAGCTTTGAATGATGTCATCCTGAAGGGCTGCAGGTCCTCAAAATAATCTGGATTATTGATCTTACGTGGCTTCCAGACTCCCTTTAGGATGAGACAAAGTGGATGAGACGTTTACTCACAGCTGCAACACTACAGGCGTTCACATCATTAACAACCAGGCAGATGTAAAGAGAAGCATGGAAACAGCTGAAGACAAACGATCCAGTTACCTGATAGTTGGGATTGTCTATCAGAGGAGCTTTCCACTTGCCCTTGTACTGAGGGTTGTTGATCATGGGACGTTTCCACTCCCCGCAGCCAGGAGCCGTCTCACAGGCAGGGTTTGGAACCTGCGGTGCCTCCCACTCTCCGTCCATTTCCTCGTCCCTGCACACAGAGGACAACACACAGCGTCAGGGCAGGACGTCTTTTTGCCACACTCAGTTTCACAGGCTGAGTGCCTACCAGTCCTCTGGTTTTTCAGCACCCGGGTCAGAGATGAACTCGTGTTCATCATCAAGCCAGCCTTCTGGTTTTACTGCATCAGGGTCCTCAATCTTAGCAGGTGCATCCTCATCCCTGAAACACATGTAAATAAATGAAATGTTTAAAATCTGGGACGGAATGATCCACAAACAACAAATACAGCTGCAAGTCAGCAAGAACACAGCAGCAAGACTGATTGTCACATGGATTTCTAATCAGCTGAAGGGTCCCACAGTAGGATTGTTCAAGTAAATCCAAGTGCTTCACCTATCAGTTATCTAACACTTTCACTCTCGTTTCTGTCGGCCTTTCTGGAGGTTTTACTCACCAGTCTTCAGGCTTTACAGCCTCCGGGTCAGGAATCTTGGCCCTCTCGTCCCAGTCATCTGGCTTAGAGTCATGTGGGTCATCAATCTCCTTAGGTGGGTTGACAGGAGGCACCATGTCGTGCAGCAGGTTCCCACGGCTGACACTCGACTGATCGATGAACATCTCATAGCTGTTGTCTGGGTTCAAGACTGACAGCAGACAGAAGTGAGGAAGGAGCAAAACAAATCTCATAACCCCAAAAACTCCTTGTATCTTTTATTAGCTACATACCTAGCGTGTAGAGGTGAGTTTTCTTGTCAGTGTAGAACTTCTTGAGGTCGATGTCGGCCCTCTTGGCATGTTTTTCTTCTGTGTCTTTGTTCAGAGGGTTTTTATGGCGGAAGATAAAGTGAAGCTTGTAGTCCTCGCCACATTTGTCAGGTCCAAACATGATGGAGTAAGGTGTGCGATCATGGAACTGCTCCTAAAGAGGAGAAGAATTAGTATGAAAAATAAATCTCTCGACCTTTAAATTCCAAACTAATTTAACTCCCTTTTTAGGACAAATGCTTTAGGACGTGTGATCAGAAGGTTTCAGTAAAACTTTCTGCTTTAAGAAAAGACAAAAAACCCAGAGCTCCATCTCAGACCCTGCAGGCCTCAGTGAGCAGGTTAAAGTTCATGACAGTACGGTTCTCTGAAGAGAGCCTGACGGCTCTTCATATTAAAGAAATAAACCAACCAGGTTGAGATTCCCGGTGTCCGAGAGCAGTTTGATGTACGCTCCACCACAGTCGATACCATCCTGGAAATTCACCTCATACCTACAAACCCATCACAGAAAAATCATCAGGTTCCAGTCAATCACTTCTCTTTTACTAACAGAGTGTGAGTCTGAGTTCATGTGAACTCACTGAACAACCAGAGGTTTATCCTTGAAGACAAAAGGTTTGTCCAGCTTTGCAGAGATGGCGTGATGTTTGGCCCGGGACTTCAGAACCAGGCCCAGGTCTCCTGGAACCTTGTTCTCCTTCAGCTGCTCCACGGCCCACTTTCCTACAGAGCAGGGGGGGCACATGGATAAAAATGGCAACAAATGGTGCAAATGCTGAGGAAAGTGTGAGTGGGAGGTTCAGCGTTATTAGAAAAGCTACAAACCATCATATTTGGCGATTTCATCATCTGCATCCTCCTTCGTTGTTTTTGACAGCTGCCATCTGTAAAGATGAAGATCGGGAAACTTTCCATCACCCACAGAGGAAAGAAAAAACACTAACTGGGGGAGTTTATCTGAATTTCTCAGTACCTGTCCAGTGATCCATCATCGAAAGTCTCAGCAAAATAAACATTTCCAGTTGGAACTGGAGTCTTGTACGTTACCTGTGAAGACATTATATCATCAAAATACATTTCACATATATTTCATATAAAAAGTTGATTCCTGACTTGCTCCTGACCTGGAAGGTGACATTGGAATCAGAACTGATTTTATCTGTCTCATCAGACTCTTCTTCATCCATCACAGTTGCTTCCTCATCTTCCTCATCCTCTGCCATTAGAGCCTTTAGTTCATCCTCGTCCAAACCCAGGTCATCATCTGAAATGTCCACCTCCAACTGGTCCTCGTGAGCCTCCGTGGTCACCACAGTCAGCGAGGTCAGGAGCAGCAGGAGCCACATCCAGCCTTCACTCAACTTCATCTGAGGTGGAGGAGGGAGGGGCGGGGAAAGAAAATGTGAGATAAACGAGTGGGGGAGAAGTGTTCTGATAAAAAGACGAGTGAGCAAGATTTTATTTAAAGAGAGAAAGGAGATGTGTGTGTCATTAACTAAAATAGAAAACAAGTGTGTAAAAAGATGGAAGGATGAGAGGCTGAGGAGTGAAGCTGGAGGTCACATTACTCAACAACATGTGATAATATACCATCAACATGCAGGCATGTTTAAGAGTTTTGTCATGACCCTGAAGAAGATAAACATTCTGCAGCTCTGACTGCCGAGTCCTATTTTTACCAACAAACAGAAACTCTGTGGCTTTAAAAATCTTCCACAGATACAAAATAATATCACCAGGTGTTTTTCAAACCAACTCAAAATACTCATCTTGAGCAAAAGATACAGTGAAAATGCAGTTTTCACTGAAAAAACAAGTACAAACACAACAGCTGTAAAAAAGGAAATATGAAGATACGAGGTGAGTGAAAATAAATTAGTAATAGTAAATGGTTTGTACTTGTATAGCGCCTCTCAAGTCAAAGGACACAAAGTTCTTCACTCTACAGTTTGTCAATCACACACACTCACACGTTTGGTGATGATAAACTACACACATGTTGTAGCAACAGCTGTCCTGGGACACACGCTGACAGAGACGAGGCTGCTAGGCGCGACCGAACCCTCTGACCACCACCAAACAGGCAAAGTAGGTGAAGTGTCTTGCCCAAGGACACAGCGGCAAAGCAGTCTTTCTCCAGAGAGAACGGGATTCGAACCCTCTGGTTACTAGATGACCTGCGCTACCTCCTGAGCTACTGCTTTGAAAATAAATAAAAGCTTCACCGAGCAGAGAAATTGTCTCCACTGTAATCTTCTAAAGAAATTCAGGATAAAATGTTTGATGATGTTAAAAAACACATTTTAGATAACGAGATAAACGGGTTCTTTGTCAAATCTGTGCCAGAGAAACTGCAAACCACTTTAGTAAAATACTAAATGAAGTTCTTAATGTTCTGAGGGAAACATAAGCAGCATACCAAAATATTCTACATTTCTGAGCGTTACCTTGATGCAAAAATACAAATGTAATGCCTGTAACTGACATTTTTATAGTTTTAACAGGATAAATCAATTGTCTTTATAATAAAGACGATGATCTTACTATGTAGAGACTGAAATCCTTTCACAATGTGTCAAACCATAATAACTTCATTTCCAAGAGCACATGAACACACATGGTTATAATTAACAAAAACAAACAGATCCGCTTTTCAGCGTTTAACATCCAAGTTCATAATCCTCTATTCACTCTCCTCCAGCCTTATTTTATTTTAAAAACTGGTTCTAGCGGAAGTCTAAAGCTGAAGACAAACAGCCATTTCATAATAAAGGTTATGCTCAAGGCTCTAGAGCTCATTTGGATGCAGAAAAGTCTGAACTGTTCGTCCGCAGCTCCTGCTTTGGTAGCTAATGCTAACTAGCAGAATGGCGCGCCAATCACAAACAGTAAAACCATGAGCTTATTTTATGGATTAATGCGTTTGAAACTGGTTACTCGCTAATCAAACACGCCATGAGCCGAAAACGGAGATTGCAAAGTTTCAAACCAACGTAAATTGTGATTATACAATGTCTTGTTTACCAGTAAAAATGAATGGATAGCAGCTAAGTTAGCACGATGTCGCACTGATGCAGAATCTCACTCAGAGAAAATGCACACAAACCTTGTGCTTCCTTCTTTCTGCAGGGAGGGGGGAGTAAAAACTGCGTATCTCTGCCAAAATCCTGTACGACTGTCTCTCGGAGAAGCGGTAAGAAAGAGTGATATCTGCTGGAAAGCGTGAACGACAGCCCTGTCAGGCTAAAGGTACTGGTGTGCCTGCTGATGCTGCGCCTGCGCAGTAAATGACAGCGCTGCCGTGCTGTTCCGCATGCGCAGTGTTCGCTGAAGGAGAGCGTTCATGATGCCTTCACGTGCATATAAACTCATGGAGACGAGAGGCTGCGATCCAAATCCATGACGAGGCACATTTAGCCATAATATAATACAGTATATCATGGCATAACATCTGAGGTGTCCTCAGGAAAACTGAATTTAGCATATTAACATAAATCACAAAACATTAATGGACATCGACATGAAAAACGGACAACTTCAAAATTAGTTTAAAAAAATCTATCAGCATTCTTTAATTTTTTATTCTTTCCTGTTTTAACTGATTGTTTTTCTTTGTTCTCAGACCATCCTGTGCAGTTTTATATTGTTCCCCTTTAAGAAACAATTTTGCTTTTAAGGTTTGCGAGAAGTTCCTGGGTTTAAATTCAGGCTACCGCGGTAAAGTTGGTTTGTTGTTGGATATTGGCTTGACATTCGATAGGGATCGTCTGCCAATTACCTAAAAAATGTTCACTATAGGATAAAGTAAATAACATTTTACCATTCTGTTTGCTGTAGTACATCATATTTATTGTTTACTATCTACTACAGGTGAGATTATCTTGAAAAAGTATTTTATATGCCCACAGTACGTATTTATTGCCTAATAATATTCACTAAAAATCACCGAAATGACCCTTTACCATTCTGATTTCTGTAGTACATCATATTTATTATGTACTATCTAGCCCACTGTTGGCAGCTTGTCTGTACTGCTCTCTGTTGACATACTGCCCTCTGCTGGTTGCTTGTTTGTACTGCACTCTGCTTGCATACTGCCTTTTTCTGACCACTGTCTTTTCATTTAGTCCTTCTTTAGTAAAGCCGACATTGCGCCCCTGTGTGGAAAGACTGAGTAATTGCAAGACCAGCTACATTTCTTATGTAGGCACACAGAGTCTCCCTGTTGTGGTTTACATGAGTCATTACAATTTGTAATTGAAAACAGTCTGTTTATTGCTTTTGATAGAAACGTTCGGTTGATATAAAGGAAATTGTAATTTTAAAATAAAAGATTTGCTTTTTCTTTCATGTAATGAATTCTAGTTTTTTATGTATTCTTTTTTAATGTATCTATATACTTGCTGTGTAATTTTTTCATGTTTGTACTGTGCTCTAGGGGGATACTGCCCTCTGCTGGCAGCTTGTTTGTACTGCGCTCTGCTGGCATATTTGTGCTCTGCTGCCCTCTGTTGGCAGCTTGTTTGTACTGTGCTGGTGGTATACAGCCATCTAGTGGCAGGTTGGTTTTACTGCACTCTGTTGGCCTTCTGCTAGCAGCTTCGTTGTACTGTGCTCTGCTGGCAGCTTGTTTGTACTGCTCTGAGCTGGCATACTGCCCTCTGCTGGTAACTTGTTTGTACTGCTCTGAGCTGGCATACTGCCCTCTGCTGGTAACTTGTTTGTACTGCTCTGAGCTGGCATACTGCCCTCTCCTGGCAGCTTCTTTGAACTGCACCCTGCTTGCAATTCTGTTCTCTGCTACCCCCTGCTGGCAGCTTGGTTGTACTGCACTCTGCTGTTATGCTGCATTCAAAAGGGCACTTTCTCAGTCCGAGGGTAAGGGGCAGGTGCTCGAGCATCACCATCTGTGCATGCCATAGTCTATCCTGTATTAGCTTCTGGAACTACCCCTGGAAAGATCTTAATTTGACAAAAATGTGGTCTTTACTGGATAAATTCTTTATTACATCGCAGGTTCTCATCAAATAATGCATAGATTTTATCCAGTTAAATATTATCTTTATAAATGATTTAATTCCAGCATTGATGTCTCCTGTTGCTCCTGTGATCTCTCTCCAAAGATCACTATCCATCTTTTTGGGGACATTTCAATTACAAAAAACTTTTGGAAAAAAACATTACTGCTTTGATTTTAAGAACTGTCAATTTGGATTTTTTGTGGTATTTTAAAAATGTTATTTTTGGGAATACAGATTACAGGACAAAGGAATCCTCCAGTTTTTACGTCATCAATCTAATTTTATTTTTGTCCAAGTTCCATATCCACAAGTGTATTGGGTAAAAAACATTGTTTGATCACTTTAATGTAGATCTGAAGATGTATATGGACACACTCTCCTGTTCAAATAACAAAAAGGCTGTTAAATGAAAAAAGTGTTATATGTATTCCAAATATTAATATAATCTGAAATCTCACTTTTTTCATTTTGTTTGTTTCTCTATCCCCCTTTTCCTTTTTTCTATTTATATAAGTTATCCTACTTTTAATTATACTGTAAGACTTGTAATTTTTTGTCATTCTTCTGATGTAAAAATATAATTTAGCTGTAAAAAGAAGCAATAAATAAAGGTTTATATAAAAAAAAAATAGATTTTATCTTCTGCTCCTCTGTTCCGACAGGTATATCTCTTTAATCCACATTAATTTCAGCAACAAAGTTTAAATGTCACTATCCGAAACACAGACATCCTGATTAATATGTTTTCATACATTTATATCTAATATACAACCACGCGGTCTTATGCAAATAAACTAAAACAAACAAACGAATGAAGTCAACTATGATATTTGCGGCATTCGATCCTTCTTTGCCGTAAAATGTGCCCTTCGCGCATGCGCACAAGGGGTAAACAGACGTGCACATGTTTGTTGAAAACGGAGATAAATAATTCGAGTTAGAAGAGGAACAAACACGCACAGATTCATCATGAAGGACACACCGCTGTCCAACTGTGAGCGAGACTTCTTACTGAAAGCCATCGAGGAGAAAAAGGTGCGTTTCTCCAGCTGTGGATCCAGATGTGAAAACGTTTCAGTTCGTAAAACGTTTCAGGAAAAATCGAGGCTGCCTTAATATAGAGTGAAGTTGCTTTAAGTTGTATTAATTGATGTATACATGTTGTAATCAACATTTAATGTCCATTTGACAGAGAAAACAGGAGATGTGCGCGCGTTGAGACAGCCAGTGAACTGAGCTCCATCAACTTTTATTTTGTGAAAAGGGTATGTAAAGTTTGTTTTCTGTCTCTTCCTGCAGCGGCTGGATGGACGACAGACTTATGATTACAGGAAGATGAAGATCACCTTTGGGACTGACTATGGCTGCTGTTTTGTAGATTTGGGACAAACCAGGTAAACCTGTGGTTTTATATACTGTAATATATATATATATATATGTGTGTGTGTGTGTGTGTGTGGCTGAAAAACTTACATTAGTCTGGGACTGTATTGGTGATAGTAATGATTTCAGAGATTATTATACAGGATTTCAATAGGGGAAGGGTTTTTAATTGACTCTGTTGTCACGGTAACTCAAAATTTCATGTGTACATAAGAGTACCCTTGACTAAACCAATCAAATAGATATATGAGATGTGCACACAAACAGCACCTGTCCAGTAGAAGTAATTGCTTCCTGAAAAACTCGACTGACTTGAGTAAAACTTTATATTTACACATTCCGTTCAGGGTCATGGCCCAGGTGTCGTGTGAGCTGGTGGCGCCTAAAGACAATCGACCCAACGAGGGAATCATGTTCTTCAACATCGAGCTGTCGCCTCTGGCCTCGCCGGCGTTCGAGCCGGGACGGTGAGGACGGCGCTCTTCTCGTTTACCGGATGGTGATTCATGACATGTTGGAATGTTTAGCTGGTCTGTTGGAGCAGAACATGATGGTGAGATTTTGTCTCCCTGCAGACAGTCGGAGCTGTCGGTGAAGCTGAACAGACAGCTGGAGCGAAGCCTCAGGAGCTCCAAGTGCATCGATACTGAGTCTCTGTGTGTGGTGTCTGGAGAAAAGGTGACGCAGCAGCGATCCTCACACAAACAGCACCTGTCCAACAGGGATCCAGGATAACACAGTTTAACTCCATCTAATAGAAATCCTCAAAAATATTCAGAGATGCACATCAAGAAACAATAAAATCCACATTGTGCTTCATTTAATTATGATTTTTATTAGGTTCAATTCATGCATTTCACTTCTAAAACTACATTTTAAATGACATACAGTATTAGGCAGTTATTGCAAAATCTATTATCAACGTTAAATATGTGGGCTTATTAAAATATAATTCACATATATGTTGGCTGTGAAAGTTTTCATCATAAAAGCTGTGAGCTCATTCTGTAATATGTGTTCTGCAGGAATATAAAACACTGCTCTCATTATGCATCATAAATTTAGGAAAAACTGAAGTGTTTGCATTCTTAGTTCTGTTGATGTGGTCAGAAACTTTCAAAATAAAAGCACAGCCCATTTTGATGATAGCAGGCCATTTAAGTGTTTTTTTTAGTCAGATGTTTGAAATTTTCCATAGACTTCTGATGATGATGATGAGGGTATGATTGTGATCAGGTGTGGCAGATCAGAGTGGATGTTCACACATTGAATAATGATGGAAACCTGATGGATGCTGCCAGCATAGCTGCCATCACCGCTTTGTGTCACTTCAGGCGTCCTGATGTCGGGATCCAGGGAGAGGAAGTCACTGTGGTGAGTCAGCAGCTACTGCAGGAGGATGTACTTTAAACCTGCCTTTCCATTACTCACCATCTTCGTTTATCTCCTCAGTACAGTCCAGAGGAGAGAGACCCAATTCCTCTGAGTATCTACCACATGCCGATCAGCGTGAGCTTTGCTTTCTTCCAACAAGGGTAAGAATCCACATCTGATCACTAGATTTGCATTTTATGTTTTGGAATACTGTATCAGCACGTCCTCCGAAGGCCCGAAAGCTTTAATTTATCCTCATTGCTTCCAACTTGGAACTTTTTTAGCAAAGACTCCAGAAAAAGGAGGTGATTTGGAGGCCAGTCATGTGATGTGGACATTATTGTCTCTGCAGAACGTATCTGCTGGTGGACCCATGTGAGCGGGAGGAACGAGTGATGGATGGTTTGCTGATGATTGCCATGAACAAACACAGAGAGATCTGCTCCATCCAATCCAGCGGTGGCATCATGCTGCTTAAAGACCAGGTAAACATCTTCTATAACTGTGATCCATGTTGCCTGCTGGGTTTTTGTGTTGTGATATCTGGAAGTGAGATCATTAAAACTCCAGACAGTCACACATCAGTTCAGGATTGTTTAACAAATTATTGACTTTCACAGATTTGATGTATCGTCTAATATTTGTGTTTTATTTTGAAAGATGTTTTAGTCGTATTTTGAAAATACTGTTTTGTATGACTTGATATCCATGGAGAGAAGAAGCTCATGTTCAATAAAAACTGTTCTGTGTTGTTGAAGGTTCTGAGATGCAGTAAAATAGCCAGTGTGAAAGTGTCTGAAATCACAGAGCTCATCAACAAAGCTCTTTTAAATGACAAGACTGCCAGGTGAGCAGTAATACTCCTGCATTTCTTTACTACTTTTCATTCATTTTCAAGGTCAAATTAAATATCTTCTGTTTTCATATTTCCAGGAAGGCTGGCAGTAAATGTGGTTTTGCAGAGTCCATGCCTCAGGAGCGGATCACAGCTCTAAAAATGGACCAGACTGCCGTGGAGATGACAGACGTGAGTGAACAAGCCAGTAGTATCATCCAGAAAGCTGAAGCCCCGCCTTCAAAGTATCCTGAACTGGAACTTAGAGAATTATGAAGAAAATGTATTTATTTGTGCCAGTTATCGTCCTTAACCACCCACACCAGGGCGTCATCCCCACTGGTGCCAGTACCAGGCGTGGGGCAGGTAGGTCAGGGTCTGCAGAACACCTGGGGGTTGGAGGAGGAAGACGGAGAGGAGGATGATGTTGAGGAGGAGGACAGCAGTGGGGATGATGAAATTATAAAAATGGAGGAAGAACAGAGAGAAGATATTACCAGAGAAGGTTTTTGTTTATTTTTTGGGTTTTATAAAAATTGTTGAAGAAAGAATTGTTTCAAAATTATTCAGGAACTGAGAATTTGTTTGTCTTACAGCAGCTGTTGTGGAAATATCAGACAGTGAGGAAGAGGAGGTGGTTATACTTTATCCAGAGAAAACAAAGTAAGTTCATCTTAAATTTTGGCCTGTTTTTTCAGTAATTTTCCAGTTTCTTTCGGTGTTTTTTCAGCATTTCTCCTGTTTTTTTTTTTTTCATTCATTTTCTTTTCCTTAGAAATTCAGGGTCCACTTCTGACCAGAAGGGGGCAGCAACATCCAGGAAACGGCAGAAAAAATAACAAGCATCCAGTTCCTGACTGCAGCGTGAAAGATAGAAAAAAAATCAGATAAACTGTACAATGAAGAACAACCAAATAAAATCTATTTTTACATTTTATGTAGTTACTGTTTGTATCAAAAATCTTGAAAGTTTTTGTGGGTATGTTATATTTATGATCATACGTGATTGATGCAGATAGAAGCAAAGTTATTTTTATCAGGTGTGAAATTAAAAAGTGAAAAGCGATCCTTTTCCATGGAGGAAAGAAGGAATAAATTTAGGTTCCACCGAGATTTGAACTCGGATCGCTGGATTCAGAGTCCAGAGTGCTAACCATTACACCATGGAACCACATGCGGGAGCGAGAAAAAATACATAATTACTATACTAAATACCAGCATACCAGAACCGTGATAGTTGTTATATAGTCGTCTGTATTTTGTTGCCATATTGTTCAGTCTTTGACCATTCAAGATAACAACGGTTCAGTAATTAGAGTTATTTGATTTTACACTTTAAATGTTTAAAAATAAAGTGTGTGCGTGTCGTGTTATTTCAGCTTAGGTCAACTGCAACGCTGAATGCGCTCGTAAAATACGTTGGCTATCTAAAAATTAATTTTTAAAGTATAAAAAACAAAATATCAGTGGCCCGTACGGGGATCGAACCCGCGACCTTGGCGTTATTAGCACCACGCTCTAACCAACTGAGCTAACCGGCCATGAAAATTCAGATAGGCAATTTTCCTTATGTACAAAATATCCTCTACAGTTTTTATGTTAGGAGGCGTTAAAATTCCTTGAAAATATCTTCGGTAGTGAATGAAAATGTCAAGTTCCCTGAAAATATCTTCGGTGTTGAGTGAAGATGTAAAGTTCATCATTCTAACGATAATCTTTCAATTGTGTGTCATTGCTTCTCCTTTGAATAAACATATTTCACCTGCTGCCTGTTTGTGTCTTTCTTGTAACAAGTCAGATTTCACAGCCCAAAACCACGTATAAAAATTAAACATTTTTATCACTTCTGCTTTGATGTCATGCATATCGCCTCAGGAACAGATCCTGGAAGGTCCTTTGTGGTAACATTTTTTTATGTTACCACATGCATTTTTACATGCACAAAGTTAATTGTGATTCAACAATACTGCCTCCTAAGTCTTTGTCTCGTATGTGAGGTTACAGTTTCTGTCACGTTTCAGTTTTATCTTTGTCCCTTTCTTTGGTTATTAAGGGAAAGTGAGAGCAGCTAATCACTTTTTCCACAAAGGCAGGCACAGAAGAAACCCATGAGTGGAAAATTACTGGACAACGCTCAGCAGCCCTTATCACTGCCATCAATGGTCGAAAACAAAACACCAAGCCACTGCCAACTTCATGTATTAAGTGACACACGTACAACGTGAGACCATTCCTTCTGTGGTACCACACAATTCACAACATCAGTAACTACAATGAATAGTTACCTTTCATTTCAGGATCCGAGAAGCAGAAGGTTGAAACGTATTTCACTCAACTTGACATCACATGACCAGAGTTTAATATCAATTCTTTTTAATGGAGAAAAATCCATATTTTATCTGAAACATTTTATTATCTTCTCTTTGGGATCTTGATCTTAACAAATTGCTGCTGGTTTTGCAAAGGTATTACATTTTGGGACATATTTGCCTTTTAAAAAGATTAATGTGAATGCTTTGAGAAAGTTTTTCAACTAAAATTGACAACAACATTTGCTTGTTTCCTTTTAAAACAGGATAAAATCCTGATCTTCATTAACGTTTGAAATGTCAGTGTCAGTTCTTAACAGTTCAGTTCAGTTCAGTTCAAATCAGTTTATTCACATGACATCAGTTCAGATCAAAAATCATCTTGAAGCATCATACAGAAACAACAGGTCCAATTCACATCAGTGGGTCCAGATTCAAAGCCAGTTATATATAAACAGTTCAGTCCAAATGTAACATGATAAAGGTTCCTGTCAAAGGAAACAGGTTGCATTTCTTCATTTCAGCACAATTCTCCATCCTGCACAGCACACACTGGAGACAGTAGAGACAGGAAGAAACCTCCAGAACCAGAACTCTTCTGCCTTGACCCGGGTCTAAGAGGACAAGAAAAAGACAAATACAGATGGATTTGAGCCATAAATATGATCATGGAGAATAAAGACAGTAGTGTGAAGACATGTGGTCAGTGTCCTCCAACAACCTGAGACTATAGCAGCATAACTCAAGGGATGGATCAGGAGAACCCAAGCTAACTTTGTGAGAATGATCAAAAAGGAAACTTTTAAGCTGAGATTTAAAAATAGAAAGAGTTTTTGCCAAGAGGATGAAAAATGGCACCTACATTGATGACATTTCAGATCAGATGATAATAACCAATAGGTGTAGGAAACACAGGTGTGATGATCCAAAAGAAATTAACTTCAGATGAAAACAAGCAAATCATCAACAGAGAAAAAAACCCCAGATGGAAAATTTCAAGTAATATTTAAACCAGAAGAATTTGCTGAGTCATTGTTTTTGTTTTTTTCTCTGCAACATGGATTCATACAACTTTTTAAAATATTATTTATTTGTAAACACACCAACACTTAGAATAACTGCATGTGCCGTGACATTTACCTTACGGAGAAATCATTCACAGTGTTGGGAAAAGCTTTTAGTAAGAGATGAGGAATCCTGAGCATTGAAACTCGAGCTTCTTCCTCCTCATTAGACAAACTGCTGATCGCATCCACCTGTTATAAATAAGACCAGAATGAAAGACAACATTGGTGTTTTCCTCCAAAACCTGCAAATCCTCTATTACACCACAGATAAACTGCCCCAAATAAAAAAATGTTATTTCAAGAAAATCATCACAAAGAATAAATTACAACTTTAACAGATGTTTAATGGATTAAATAACTTAAATCATCTTAGCTGAATAATTTTGTTTGTTTAAAGATAAATTTATGAATTATGCCTGATATGGGAGAACTGAAGAAAGACCTGAAGAGAGACTGAAAAATTCCGGCACTTTTCTTGTCTTCCTGAAAGCTGTCCAAATGCGTTCAGGAGCTTCCAAACATGGTCACTTATTTAGTCTCAAGCTCAGATGTTGTTCCTGAGGCGATATGCATGACATCAAAGCAGAAGTGATAAAATGAAACTTGGTCCCATGAGATCGTTTGCACGTAACCTGTATTAATAGCTCTTTAAAAGTTGATGATTCAGCTGGAATCATTTTACTTTTCAGACAGTTCCTGCATTTAAATAAATTTAAATGTGATATCCAAGTATCCAGTTATTTATTATGCATGAAGGACAAAGTAAATTCTGTTCATCCATTTTTCTATAATTTTATTCACTTTATTCACAATTATTTTGCTCTCATCCAGTAAAACAACAAAACACTATAATTAGAAAAAAAATCAGTTTCTGTTCACAGTGCAGGAAAAAAAATCTAGTATTGTCCTTGTGTTTCCTTTGTTTATTAAAATGAGTCATTGTGTCAGCAGGTGTTTCTTTTAATCAAGCCTTTATTTTGAAAGAACATCACATCATGAGATTGACATTATTCATTACAAAGTGTGAACTCGGTAGAGAGAACAAAGGTTCAGCGTACAAACAACAAAATGAGAAGAAACATGCATGATAGTATAAAAGCAAATATCAGGAAATAATACAACAATAAAATCATTTTAACTAAGAGAAATAAAGCAGATGTGCAGAACTCTGAAATGAAGTTGAAATCACCCATAAACACACACGTGGTGTTTTCTTTCACCACATTGTAGATCATGTATGACGACTGAGTTTAGTTGTATTTCTGTGGCTCTTCCGGTGCGCTTGTTACAGAAACACATGAAACTAGCCACTGGAGTTTAAACATTTGTTATCATGTTCTGCATTTTGTTACTTGAAAAACTCCAACTTGACAAAATCTACTCAACATGATATGAATAAAAAGTGTAAACAATACAATTGTGTTATATGATACAAGTAGAAATCAAAACACAGGATGAAAACATGAATGTATTATGATGTGCACACAGTTTCTCAACTCAACAAGCTGATGCTCAGTGTGCTTTAGATCAAAATGAGGAATATATGTGAAATGTTTCTGAGCTTAAAATCAACAATACCACCTCATGAGGTATTTAAAAAGCGGCTCAAGTTAAACTCGTGTTATGATGCTGAGCGACAGCTGGCAGCTAAAGACAGAAAACAGCTGTCCGACTTTGAACTGAAATCCTTTGTGTGTTTGATCAACACAAGAATAGACTAAAATGAATCAATTCAAAAGTTCATTTCAGATGTGTTCTTTAAAAAGAGACAAAATAAATGACACTGTGTGAAAGTTAAATTCTCTGAATCCTAATTATTGGAAAAAATGTTCCCACATTACATGAATATTAGTATGAAAATTAATTTCAAAATAAAAGTTGGAAGAGTGTAAAACAGTTATTTTCCTTTATCAGTGGAAGAAAACTCAGATGTCTCTCAATGATTTGACAACAATATTACAGAAACAACCATGACACATGAAAATAACAACAAGCATTCAGAAAGCCTTGAATAGTGCTTGTACCATGCCTGTCTGGGTGTTTTTGGATGCATTGTAGTCAGGCATGGTGGAATCAAACAGGGTGGGACTCTTCAGTCACCAGTTTCAACCAACTTCTTGTCAACACTCAGAAATCTGGTGAAAGTCAAGCTGCGATTGTTTCCATGTAACTATGAATCTTCACATCTTTTACATTTCAACAACTATCCTGTTCATAAAAATATGTACAAGGTTTTATAAAAATAAACATCCCGTCCATACTGAGAACAGTCAACAGGCTTTGGTGAATCTTTTCACCATCTTGGATTGGTGACTCCTTCAGTGTAAATTATACAAGATAAAAACAAACTAGTTAACTTGCAAAGCAAGAAGAAAATATTTTACATCAGATTCATTAAAAATATAAAATAAAACCTCTTTAAATTCATTCTTTGATGTTTGAGTTGCATTTGTTGTGTAATAGAAAGCTAAATCTTTTATTTACAGTTGCAATGTTAGAGGGGAGAATTTAAACTTCCATCTCAGTGTTGTGATGCATGAAAAGTTTCCAGCAGCATGAGCAGCTGAGTGAGTAAAGAGGTGAAACATATGTGCCTCGATGTTGTTTCAGACTGTTCTGCTGATTGGATGGTCACAGATGAATTACACATTGAGGTGAATAAAGTTGTCTGACTCTGAGATGTTATTTTTTTTTTACTTTCTGCAAAACAAAAACAAAACAAATACATAAATACAACTTCTCTGTGAGAATTAAACAGTTACACCATGTTGGTGGACTGACCATTCCTTTGGAATGAAGTCAGTGTTTTTGTGCAATTTTATTTCTCACAGAAGGACGGCTGCAGCTTCTTGTGGTCAAACTGAATTCAGCCAAACTCTTCTGTATTTAAATATTTTTTAATCTTTCAAAAGCAGATCTTTTGAGCTGCTTGTTTTGAACCCAAGTTAAGAGGACTGTTTTTATTTCAGTGATGCATGTTGATGTTTGTTGCCTGTGAAACGACTGTGATTGATGTGAATTTGAATATTTTGTGGAGCCTTTTGCTTCCCGCCCTCTGACATCTCGCCTGACAGATAAACAGGCCAGTGCTGCTCTTCTCCTCTCCGTGACCCTCCTCAGAAGCTGCTGGTGTTCAGTGGCTGCTTGGCTGCAGAGGCGTCCTCATTGGTCTCGGTGAGTTTTACATTTCCAGCTATTTCTGTTTGTTTCTGCTTGTCTTTGATGTCAAACACATCCCATGTGTCAGGCAGGAGGCCCTTATTAAAGATCATGGAAGCCAACCATGAAACTACAACAATGGACAAAAGTGAGATGACCATAATGGAAGTACGGAAAGGGAAGAACTGAGTTAATTTTCCTTCTTCGTTCAGTCGGCAGCCGGGGAACTTGATGGCAGGAGAGAGGCCGATTAGTGGCTCACCGCTCAGAACCCTCAGGACGAAGCCCAGTATGTAGCCCACAATGGCTCCATAACCATTAGAAACTTTAAAAAAGAGGATGCACACTAACTGAGGGAACATTATAGTGTAAGACATGTCCACACCAACCAGCCAGAAGACCAGGACACTGCTGTCCAGGAAGGTGAGGCCAGTGCCTGCCAGGCCCACCACCACCACTGAGATCCGGATCACCCACTGCATCTCAAAGTCCGAAGCCTGAAAGAACAAAACAAACAGAAAACGGTGTCAACAAACAGGACAAGTCCCACCTGTCTGCATCTTATTACACAACCAACCTGCTTCCTTATGATGTTCTTGTAGATGTTTGAGGAGAACAATGAGGCCGAGGACAGCAGAGCTGAGTCCATTGAGGACATGACAGCTGCAGCTACGGCTCCAATCCCAATGATTGAGACATAAGGAGGTGTGAGGAACTGCAGAGCGATGGGGAGAATAGATCCTGCTTCATCACGCTCATACGGGGTCGGCAATCCATATTCTGTTGAGTTCCAGTCTGTTTAAAATAAAACATTTAGGAATGCTGGAAGACAAATTTATTAAATAGAACTTAACTCAGTGTAAAAAATCACACTGTTTCCGATGTAATAATTCGAGGCACTAAGCCAGGAGAGGTTTTACAGGTGGACGTTTATCAGGTGTACCTGTGGATGCAGCCACAGCTCCAACCAGCACAGACGGGATGCCCAGGACCAGGCAGAAGGCTGAAGAAGCGAAGCAGGTCACCTGAGCCTGGGTGTAAGATGAGGATGACAGGATTCTTTGGTAGAATGCCTGGTAGGCCAAACCACCCAGAGCCTAGCATAAACAAACGGTTCAGACATGATGACAGGAATCAGTTTGCACAGAGACACGGGCCAACAAGAACAAACCTGACTCCAGTCTCGCTATGCTTGACTCTTTTTTTAATCAATTGATCCTATTTAACTCAATAACCAGGCTATATTTTATTCAACAGTTGAGGTGGTTGTGGATGATACCAAAAGAACCTCCAAGTCTCGACTCACCAGCAGCATGAAGTCATCAAACCACTTGCCGGCCTCACTGAGCTCCACTGTGCCCACCCAGGGAGCCTGGAAGGTCTTATTATACGCTGTAAGTGAAATGTCTACAGAGTGAGGGTTGGTCATCAGGAAGGGAACACACACCCACTGCAAACATCAACACAATGACAAAGAGAATCTCATCAGAATCCCGACAGGAAGGGTTTTATTTTCTCACCATGTGAAGCAACTTGATGTGACATTAAATTGATGCTTCAGTCAAGAAATTTGATATTTACACACCAGACTGATGAAGATGAGGATTAGCTGAATAACATCTGTATAGGCCACAGAATAAAGCCCCCCCAGCAGGGTGTAGACTACGGCCACCACTGAGGAGACGATGATGGAGTAGACGTAAGGCAGGTCCAGGATCACACTCATAGTTCCACCTGAAACAAAACAGTAGAGCCACAAAATTTGAGCACTGGCTGAGTCGACTCATGCACAGACATCAGTGTCTGTGGGCACATGCAAATGTTCACTGTCACCGTTTAATTAAAGATTTTTAAAGGTCTCAGTCACTCTCTCACACAGACAGACACACATATACGTGCAGAAACTCTTCTGTCCTAAAATTTAATAAGAAGCTAGACATCAAGTTATTGTTTATGTACTAAAATATAGTATTATAACAACTAAATAGTAATGGACCACATCTGAGATTCTTAAATCAACATTAAAATGTACATTTAGGTACTTAAGCCTTTAAGGAGTGTTAACATTGTATGAAAAGCCATAACGTAACATAAATGTTATAATTACACAACTTAAACATAAATAAAAACATAGAACTGAAAACATATTGAATGTGATGTTAAAATAGTAGTGTCCAACCTTTACCTTCGGGGTTCAGTAACCTCCATGTTATAGTTGTTTCCCTGTTCCGACACACCTGATTCAGTGAATAATGTCTTCATTGTCTCGGGTTAATCATCTATTGGATGAAACCAGGTGTGTTGGAGCAGGAAAACATCTGAAACATGCAGGAAGCCACTGAGGAACGAGACTGGATATCACTGCAAAAACATGGTTTTTTCATCTTATTGTGTGAATTATTGTGATTTAAAGTAAAAGTAAAAAAAAAAAATAAAGACAGAGGTAAAGATGGTTTCAAATTGTAAAAACAGGAGTACAATAAAGGTATAAATAAATAAAAACAAGTGAAATTTTTGTACTCAAACAAGGCAAGCAAAACATCACTACCTTCACCGTCTCTTCTGCCACATTGCCGCGGATCCCCCTGCAGCAGCCTGCAGCCACACCACAACAACGTCCTTAAACAGAGAAGTATAAGATCGCTTCTCACCACCCTAATGACCTTTAACCCCACCTCACTACCTACTTATTCCCCTCGTAACCCCATCTTGAATTTCTGTCTTCCTCACTGTGCTTCATCACTGAATGACCTATTTACTTCTAGCTTTTAACTCCATGTGTGCTTTTCATGAAAAGACTTCCTGCCTCCTGTTGTATTATCTAAAATATGCTGTTTATGGTTTTCTTTCTATTATAAAGATTCATCCATCATTAAAAACCCAAGACAGCATAAAGCACTATAAACATGTACAGATGTTTTTGTTTTGCGTGAGAAGCCAGTGTCTCACTGTGCTGTAACTGCTGGAGAAGAAAAAAAAAAAAAATCAGTTTAAATCAAACTGGATTGGTTCATGTGATAATTTGCAACTAGATATATTTAGTCACATGACGCATGTGGTGTAATTATAAATCATTGCATGACTGTCTTTCAAATTTTGTAAAAGTAAATTGATCAGTAGTAATTAATCTTATGTCGGTTTGAAATTCACCATCATTTTATATCTAATTTTGTTGCAAACCCCTCTGAAGGTTCTCAAACTTCTCACACTTCTAACTCGTGAAGATTTAACTGAGAAGATTTTGAGATGAGTTTCAGACACATGCAAGAAATCTGGGACTATTTCGAGAGGTTCATTATGAACGTTTTTTATATCTTCAAAGCTCGCCTGGAGTTCACACCGGGTAACTCACTCAAATGCTCTGAGACAGTCTCCAAATGTTTTCATGAATGCTACAATTTATCACCAGCAGTTGCAGAACCGTGAGATTCTAGCTTAAACCTTACACTCATTGCTTTTTAGTTATCTTTGACATGACACCAACAAAGGTTTCTATAACCACCTGATTTAAATAAAAGACATCTGAAATGTAAATAAAACATCTTGAAACCCTCTATAAGGAAGCAGCCGTGAAAGCTTTTTTCATTTTCATGTATTTGCGTCACGTCTAAAATTTTTGTTACATGAGCTCAGTGTTGCTGCGTGGTTTGTTTTAACTGAGATATTTCCTGGAAAACAACCTGCAACAGCACAAGCTGTTAAATTCATTTCATGTCTGCAATCTGAAGTCCACAGGAACTAAATCTGGACTTGACCTAAATATGTGTGGATGCACTTTCAGGGTCACCGAGCTGTTTGCTCAGTTTTACGGTGGAACATGATGTAACAGTCACAGCATTTAAATAGTTCTAGGAGGGGTGGGGGTGTCTGTTTACCTGATTTAGTGTAACATTCTCTAACTGTTCTGTGCAGTGCTGAGCTGTGCTGGACACCTGCTGCAGAATTTAGGAAGAGGAAACATCAAAAGTTCGAGATTCTGAAGATTAAAGTGAAGCACCAGGAACGGGCTTGTTGTTTTTAGATCCTTTTCCCATTTCTAAACAATGTGCATGTGTGCACGCGTGCAGGGGGCAGTAAGAGGTTCCCTAAAAGGTCCTTTCACTATGAACACAGTTGGTGTAGCGAGCGTGTTAAATCCATTCATGTGTGTGGGGTGTCCTCAAGTTAAAAATATTTCAGCTGTAGGCGCAGCGCTCTGTGATGTCACCAGGGTGCATTCAATCAGACGGTAAAAGACATGCACAAACACAGAGGACGTGTGTGTGTCCACCAGTCACTGTGAGCTGCTACTTGCCTTCTGTGCATGTTGCCTCATGTGAACAGGCCCTCATTCTACATTTATCTGACAGGTTGGATAAAAACAGCTGGTTGTTTGTGAAGGAAACGTCTCATGTAATAATAATAATGATAATAATAATAATAATAATACATAAAAAATAAATAAAAAATAACAACAACAACAACAACAACAATAATAATAATAATAAGCATATTCACACCCTCTGTTTCATTATGTCTTAGTGCTGAAGCAACATTACAAGATGATGTAGTTTGTAAACAAACAATTCAGAAACATAGAAAAAAGCAACATAGACCCC
>SSNP01000038.1:2448877-2492486 GCA_006937955.1 Pachypanchax playfairii | reverse complement strand
TGAAGATGTGAAGACAGATGTTTTTCTCACAGGTGGTATATTCAGTCCAGGAGCAGAAAAAAATCATTCAGCTCTCATCTAAAATGAGGAGAGACTGAGGGACGGACATAAAACCAGAAAGTGCTGCAGGTGAAGCGGGAGAGGAGTCAGAGTTGATGCTCAGGGAGGAAGGATGGACGACTCTAGAATTAACACTGAGTCTTCTCCTGGTTTTAAAGCTCATGAGGAGGGAGGAGACAGATGGTAGATAAAAGAACTTCAGTCTACAGCCAATCAGCTGCTATTAACAAGCCGGTACCGCCCCCTCCAGCTTCAGTACATATCTGAGGTGTTGACTGCAGGACCACACTGCACTTGATCCTTTCCTGTTCCTCCCTGAGTCTCTACGCCCAGAAATTTTGTGTCTAATTGCTCCTGTTGCACGTAAAGGTTGAAACTTAACCCATTCAGTCAATGTCCTGAAAATAGTCACTTCCCTTATAAAGAGTTAATACAGTAAAACAGCTTCAAATCAAATAAATAATAAATAAAACCATGTGTCGAGTCCATGTGTCAGTGCCTGTAAACCATCATATTTCCAGCTGGCTCAAGTTCTACAGAGTGCCTGCAGAGTTCGCAGGGGAAAACTGGTTCACTACAGCACAGTTTGTTCCCTTCGCTCTTTTTATAACGTAGATCTAACCGAACAAAACAAGACCACTTCCTGGATGTTGCGCAGAACTTTGGAACTGGATAAACTTCTATAAGTGTGTTTGGATCAGATCTGATTTCTGTCTGTGCTGTTATGGAGTTTGTTTTTAATCTGTGATCTAAAAACAAACAAAAGCAAAATAAATCACTTCAAAATGTCCAAAACACTTGCCGCAACAATCAGAGTGACTGCTGAGTGTGATATACAGTATAACATAAGTAAGAAACATGTTATTTACAACATGTTATCTGCTCCACCACACAGAACACATACGGATCAGCTGCAGTTTGATACACAACAGAATATAAAAGATTTGGGTTAAAATAAACTTACACAGTTATATCTATGTAAACAGATGGATTGTGTGACAGGAGAATATTTAGTGAAAGTTTCACTCAAACCATGTAAATGATGTGTCCAGAATGACAGACATGTTGTTATTTAACATGAATATTTCAGAAGTTTGTTTTCTTTCTCTTTCAGCTTTAACCTCCTGAGACCTGAGCATTATTTTTTTGTTGTGCATTTTTAATTTTTCTTATACAAAACTTGTACAAGAAGTAGTTTTTGGAAAAAAAATATTTTACCATATGGGGACAGTCATGTTATCTTTGCATTTTAAAATGTTCTTAGTTATTTGAGATCAGAAAGGAAAATTTTATGAGTACAGGTACAGGTACAGGTACAGGTACATGAACAGGTACAGGTACAGGTACAGGTACAGGTACAGGTACAGGTACAGGTACAGGTACAGGTACAGGTACAGGTACAGGTACAGGTACAGGTACAGGTACAGGTACAGGTGCATACACAGCTCAAAAACATTCACTAGATGGTAACAGCTGTTTACAAACTAGTACACCATTTTTAACTGAGCTGTAAACAAAAAAAGTTACTTTAGCACATCGGTGACACGGTGAGACAAATATTCTTGTTTTGTCGAGGCCACATTCATCCCGTGTCATCCAGAACATCCAGAGCCAAGTCAGAAAAAAATAACTTCATCCAGTGACTTTTATTCTACAGACAATATAAACTAAACATATTTTAGAATTAGTTTCATCTGCTTAGTTTTGTGCAGTTTTACATTTTCTTCTACACTTTAACCCTGTAAAATTTTTAAATAATCATGTATGCCCATGTAATGTTGACAATTCTTCGCTGAAAATGCATGAAAAGATGAGATTTTAAAGGCAGCAATTTTCAAACTTGTATGATGAAAGAAACCAAGTTTTTAATTATGTTGCTAAAAACAAAGTAACACCCACAATTATTTCTTTGTACTTGTGTTGTTTAAACAGAAATCTAAAGTATAGACTTGAGTTTCTGGTGCATTTTAGACAACTTTAATATTTCAGGAAATGTCAGGAAAAGAAGAATGAATCAGTATTTCTACCGGCCCAAACACATACAGACAGAACAGCAACAGGTCATTCTGTTCTCACACTGTCACAATTCTTAATCACGTTATTTAATACTTCCATTTAATAAAAGGCTGAATACAGTTTATACACTGTGACTACTGAAACATGGATTGTCTAACTAAAAGTCCGGTTTTGGCCAAAATTGAAATTTTAGATCTCAAATTAGTAGAATAAACATGCTGAGTGGGATTAAAGTGATCAACAGATTTATGAGTGTGTCTGATGGACAGATGTTACTCATCTGGGAGACAGTTATATGATTATTATATGCTGATTATTAAATTAAAACACTCTGGAGAGTTTTCAGCAAGAAAAATGTGTTTCTTTTGATCTTGAGGTGAAAAAGGCGAAATAAAAACCTTAAAAATGGACTAGAACTGAAGCTCCTTGTGAGTTCACATAAACACAGGATGGATTTAAACACAAAGATCGTTTGTTCTGACGACGTTTCATCCCGTTTATGTTGATTAAAATGGCTTTTCATCGAGGATCAAGGACTAAACTCAGTTTCATCATTCATGCAAATTTACTCTTCCTCGTAGTTTTGTGGAAACAAGGTGCTTTCCAGGCTTTTTCCTCGATCATTCTTTAGTTTTTAAAAGTCTCTCACTTTACACTTCATTAGTTTTACAATCCTAACACATAACTTCACTTAGTTCATATGTCATTTAAATGTTGCTCCGTTCTTTACCTGTACATTTCTGAAAGAAATGAATAAAACTCAACATCCTCAGTCGGTTTGTGTTTAAATCAGAAATATAAACTCTGTTTTGAATTTAATGCATAAAAAATAAAATGAAAAAAATCAAGGGGATTTTTTTTCCTGATAAATATGGGTTAATAAAAGATGTAAGATCTTGAGCTGAAGTGGAAAATGAATAGTTGAAGGGAACTCGGGAGGTTTAAGTAGTATATAATTACTGAGGATGATTGTCAGTGTTACCACCTCAAAGATTCTGGATTAAGTAAACTCTAACAAGTTTACTGTAAATCTGTATGACTAGTGAACTGTGGGTTTATTTATGTATCTAGATGGTGATAAAACAACAATCTTCATTTTGTTTGTCAAACAGCCAATTTTAAAATATGTGAACAGCTCAAACACTGTGACATGATCAGACAACTTTTCTTCTTTAGATTATTAAACACATTTAATTCCTCATAAAATTACATTTTCCTCCAGATCTTTTAGGAAAAACCAGATGAAAACAAACAAATTGATGTAAAAAAGTTAGAACTCAGACAGCAGGGAGATCACAGGTTCTTCTTGTAGCTTCTCAAAAGCTTCTTCTCACTTTTTGGCCTTTTTCTGAATCCTGTGAACAGATTCTGATAAAAACATTTAGCTTCTTTATTAGCTTGTCTTGACCTGCAGATGCAACATCCACACTGCTGCTCCCAAATAAAGACAAAATAAACTTATTTTTTCCCAATCTGTTCAAACAAAAAGCAGAGACATAAAACTATTGCAACATCTTGTGGTGAACATGTACATGCAACATGTGAAACAAAGAGGAACTAGTCGACTGGTGTGTGCCGGGATGTTTAAACTCAGATGTTGGAAGAAGTTTCTCTACAGGAATTTGCATACTCAATTTGGACATTGCAAACACTCTGAATAAATTCTACCTGTGGTTTTAATGATGGGTATGTATTCTCTGAGATCTTCTCAAATGCACAAAAAATAAGGCCTGACCCACCGGTGTTTAAAATTAATGCGTCTGACGTTAAAAGACTATTTTTAAAATCTAATGTGAGGAAAAGCTCAGGTCCTGATGGGATTACAGGTAAATTGTTAAAAACCTGTGCAGGCCAGTTATGTGAGATTTACAGTGAACTCTTTAACTCTTCCCTTTCTCAGCAAAGGATACCATCTATATGGAAGGAATCTGTGGTTGTTCCAGTTGCAAAAACAACAACACCAAAAACACCAAACAATTATAGGCCTGTTGTGTTAACATCTGCAGTGATGAAGTGCTTTGAACTCTTGGTGAAGTGGTTTATAATGACTAAAGTGAAAGATAAAGTGGACCCCATGCAGTCTGCGTACCAGCAAAATAGAGACGTGGAGGATGCTACTGTTACCTTGCTTCACTTAATATACAAGCACTTGGAGATTAGTAAATCTCATGTTATGCTGCTGTTTGCTGATTTTTCTTCAGCTTTTATACAACCCCATATTCTCTGCTCCAAACTACTGAAGGATTTTAATTTGGAGGATGGACTAGTAAAATGGATCCAGGACTTTTTATCTTGTAGACCTCAAAGGGTGAGGGAAAATGGAACCCTCTCTGAAAAGAAAATGTCCCTCCTTGGGTCCCCACAGGGTTGTGTTCATTGTCGTAATTGTTTTAATGCAGACAAAACTCTGCTGGTTCTATTCTACAAATCAATGATTGAATCATTGCTGACCTTCTGTCTGATTTTGTATTATAGTAATTTGTCGGTACAACAGAAAAACAGGATAAAAAAATTGTGAAGGAGGCCAGTAAAATTACCGGCCAACAACAAATGTTTCTTTTGTGTCTGAAATTGGGTCATTTATTTATGATCCTGTAGGTACAAATATTTTCTGGAAAAAATGTAAATTTACAGGAAATATTTGGACATACAGCACATGCTCCAAATCACGTTAAGTCTCTTAGACTGCAGGGAACAGGGCTTCTGGAAAAGCATGTAAATGTTCTCACCTGGGTTTTGTTTTAGTATTTTTGTATAATTCAGTTTTCAGGTAATTCTTTTTATCTAGATGTTTCGCTGCCTGGTTAATGTGTCACACCTGTTTCTGTCCCTCCTGATTGTTCCCTGCTCCTCCTCTCCAGCTGCCCTCACTCTGTAATCACCTGTCCTGTATATAAACAACTCAGTTTCTTCTGATCGTGCTCAGCTGTTACTCTCGCCCTCCATGTGGTTTTGTCTTTGTGTTGTCATGATTCAGTGAAACTTAACAATAGCTTTTTGTTTTCCTTTATCAAAAGTATTGATTTTATTTATTATATCTCCTTGAGTTCCTGAGTTTTGGGGCCCTTTTACAAACTCCACATGAGTATAAACTCTACACTTCTCGAGTGTAAGAAGCAGGTTCAGCAGGTTGAGGAGAAACTTATCTGTTTCTAAAACAAGGCTGAAAAAACATGTCAACAAAACACTTTTATTAAAAAAAAAACATAAGTGTAATAATAAAATCAATGAGCCAATAATTTAATAATTAAGGTCAAAGGTTAACTTCCCTTACATGAATTCTCAGATACTGTAAAAAACAGAGTGATTTTTCTTGAAACTCAAATGATTTTGTTGTTCATCACAGGAGCATAAAAAGGTCAAATCTGTTTTAAAATGAATTGAACTTTTTATATTCTCATTTAAATTAAAGATGTAAGAAAAAGAGCTCAAGGTATCAAATATACATTATGAAATTATTCCAGTACTATAATACAAGAATAATATAAGATGATAAAAACATTCAGAACTGGACTTTTTACACAATTTTTTTTTTTTTTTACATAAAATCACCCTCCTCATGCAGGCGGGTGCCCTTTGAATTCAAGTCCTTCACCAGAGGGTCTCCGCAGGACCTCCACCAGAGGGTCTCCGCAGGACCTCCACCAGAGGGTCCCCGCAGGACCTCCACCAGAGGGTCTCTGCAGGACCTCCACCAGAGGGTCCCCGCAGGACCTCCACCAGAGGGTCTCTGCAGGACCTTTTTAGTTCTGAGGACGGAACTTGTCCTGGATTTTCAGTTCCTGGAATCTAGATTTCTGTTTCAGCAGGAAACAAACTTTTACTGGAGCTCTCCATATTTCTGTGTTTTTAAACAAAATTTTTAAAAACATTTTCTGCACAAATCATTAATGTCAGAGAGAGAAGATCATCCTGGTCTTTGTAGAAAATCTTTAGAATGAACAAACTGACCTTAAATGCATCCCGAGTCCTTTTGTTTTCAGTCTGGGACCTTTTCTGAGAGTAAACGAATCCCTGACAGCAGCGGCTGCAGTTTGTATTTGTAGATTTTTAAAATAACGTTCAGATAAAGCTGCAGAGCGACAGGCAATCAGGAGAAACAAGCCTGAAAGTCTGTAGGAGCAAAAACACTACGACGGTTTGATCTTCTGCAGAGTCCCACTCTTCACAAAGATAATACAATCTGGTTTTCTATTTAGCTGAAATGAAATTTAAACAGCTGATCCATGTAAATAAAAACATTTAATGAAATGAACACCGATAACATGGCTGTGGTAAGACGTGAACTCATGTTCTAGACGACAGTGGCTGTAAAGGAAGTTCAGTTCCATCCTGGTTGTTTTCATCTCCGAGTTCATCTGGAAGATCCTCCGGCGGTTCAGGAGCGCCACGCTTCACTTGAAAAACATCCCACCTCTCTGGCAGCAGGCCACGGTTGAAGAAGAACAACGCCAGTGCAGAAAACACAATGGTGGTAATCAGAGTGCAGAGCAACGAATCCCTGACAGCAGCGGCTGCAGTTTGTATTTGTAGATTTTTAAAATAACGTTCAGATAAAGCTGCAGAGCGACAGGCAATCAGGAGAAACAAGCCTGAAAGTCTGTAGGAGCAAAAACACTACGACGGTTTGATCTTCTGCAGAGTCCCACTCTTCACAAAGATAATACAATCTGGTTTTCTATTTAGCTGAAATGAAATTTAAACAGCTGATCCATGTAAATAAAAACATTTAATGAAATGAACACCGATAACATGGCTGTGGTAAGACGTGAACTCATGTACTAGACGACAGTGGCTGTAAAGGAAGTTCAGTTCCATCCTGGTTGTTTTCATCTCCGAGTTCATCTGGAAGATCCTCCGGCGGTTCAGGAGCGCCATGCTTCACTTGAAAAACATCCCACCTCTCTGGCAGCAGGCCACGGTTGAAGAAGAACAACGCCAGTGCAGAAAACACAATGGTGGTAATCAGAGTGCAGAGCATGGACACCGTCCTGACTGGAGACTTCTGGACAAGGACGCCGTCTTCCAGTGTGCAACCTGGAAGCTGGAGAACTACAGGAATGCCTAAAATATTTTCTCCCAGTAAAATCCTGAAAGTGATCCCTGTGACGTATCCCACCGTGGCCCCGTAACCGTTAGTCACTTTGAAAAACAGAACGGAAACCAGGTGTGGAAAGATGAGTGTGTACGACACATCTGCTCCCAGAATCCACAGAACCAGCGTGCTGTTAGTGAAGAAGGAGATGGCGGTCCCGAGCAGACCCACAACCACCACTGATACCCGGATCACCCACTGCATTTCCCGATCGGATGCCTGGAGACACGAGTGCAGTATTATTCTAGCTAACAGCTGCAGTACGACTGAGCTGCTGGCATCAAGAGTTGGCTCACCTGTGTGCGTAAGACGTTTTTGTAGATGTTGGATGAGAATACAGAAGTAGCAGACAGCAGGCCGGAGTCTGTGGACGACATCACAGCACCAGCCACGGCCCCAATTCCAATAATTGAAATAGCAGATGGCGTGAGGTTCTGTAGCGTTAGAGGCAGAATGTAGCTGTGTTCACCGCGGACGTACGGAGGTGGTAATCCGTACAGGGTCAGGTTCCAATCTGCATCATAAAACCCTCAAATGATCTTTAAATTCACAGTTTATATAGAATTCATGATGGACAGAACAATGTAAACAAGGCAACATCATCAGACACGTCATGACATCTATTACTTTGTAATTCTACTATTACTGAGAGTATTAATGTCTGTGTCAGTATTAAATCAGCCGTCACCTGTAGAAGCAGCCACAGCCCCAACCAGAGCAGGAGGAATTCCCAGGATGGCAATAACTGGTGCAGCAGCGAAGCAGGTTAACTTTGCTGTCAGCGATGAGGAGGCAGACAGCGTTCTCTGGTGGAAGCTCTGAAACGAAACACTACCGAGAGCCTGGAGGAAAAATGAAACACAAAAAAAATCTTCAGGTTTTCAAAGATAATGAAGACAAGGAATGAAAAACTGCTACTCTGTCTGTCTGAGGGACTATGAGAGAGACTGTTTTCATTCAAAGCATTTCCTCAGTTATTCCAACAATCCACAAATCCAGCTGTTCAGAGCAAACATCAGCATAAAAGCTGGTATATCATCAGGATTACCAAAGACTTCCATCGAGTCCAGGTCCATCTGCACTCACCTGTTTGAACAGGACTCGCACTACCAACTATAAACCTGCCAACTTATCGAGTTGTTTGTTTTAACACAATCTGTGTTCATGTATTAACACTCATTAAAGCTACAGTATGTAAGAATTAGACCTTGTTGTCAAATCTGAATCCTGCAGTTTATGTAGAAAAAAACCCGTCTATTTTCTGCCACTCACCCCCTCCCCTCTCTAATTTTTCTGTTGAGTTGCCAGTTCTGATGTTGATCCTCGTTTTGTTTCTCTTGTATTTGTTCAATTTTGGGGAATGTCTGAAGGTCTATTTGTTCAGCGTTCATTTTTCCTAAGTGTGTTTGAACGCCCCATCAGATGCAGCTCGGCTGATCAGTTGGAAGGATGTGGTGGTTTCTTACTTTTAGCTGCTGCTTGTTGTGGAATTCCAGCTGCTTGTGTTGAAGACTTGGCAGCCTTGCAGACTCACATGTGATTCGTTATGGAACCAGGAAGTCTGGACGTGTAAATAATGATTCTGGTCCGAATGTTTTTAAAGTGATAAAAAGAAAGGTAGATTTCCAAAGTTACCAGCCAATCAGAATTTCCACTGGATCCTTTTTATTTGGGGACAATAAACCAGGTTTATAAATGTAACAGAATACATTAAAAACTATAAAAACACAAAATAATTTTACTTTTTTTTTTTTTTACAAATTTATAATGTTTTTCATAAATATAGTTTCCTGGTCAAAATGGGGCCCTTTTGTTCTGCTGACTAGAATGTAATAGAAATCATAAATGCTTCAAATTATAAACAACAATGACAACACCTGTAATTTCCCATTTTATTTATCTAACCCTAAACGTGTCCAGGGGAGGGGCAGCATGAATTACAGAGCACAGGTGTGAACAACATGAGACTTTCATCATGAAAGAAACCCCCAAACCCTCCGGGGCATTTTAGAGACTGAGAAAAGGTGAGGAGTTAAAAAACCACAAAATATAATCTTACTTAGGGCACAAAGAGAGTATAATCGTCACACCGCATGCAAATGTTAGCAAGCAGAACGTGGTTGTATGAGACATTCATAAGAAATGTAGAACAAACAGTAACAGGATAAATAACTGAAATGATTTTCTTCTTTTATCACTGGCCAACGCACCTGTAAACCTGCCAAAGTGCATTTTAACGCTAGAACACTAACGTTGGGTGATTTTCAGCCACACAGTTCTTGTCTTGAAAATTTCATTGTGTGTAATTTTACATAAATAAATAAAAACTGTATTTTATCTGGAATATTATATTGGGTAGAATATCCCAGAAGTTAGTGATGGTGAAGAAACGTTCAAATTAGTTGTTACTAGTTTTAACATTTCTTTAATATTTTTCACATTTCCTCACCTTTCTTTTCTTGGTGAAGACATGTTAAAATTATTAACTAGAGTTAACCCACATTTAGCGGGTTGGTGGGTGTTAAAGGCCTGCAGGCCGGCATGTGACACTACTAGCCATCTGAGCCACAAATGTTTATTTTCTAACTGGAAGTTTGGTCACAAGAAATTCGGCAAATAAATCTAAATCTAAATTTATAAACAAGGGGTCAATTTGCATCTTGAGTCACAGAAGTAAAGTACACAGATCAGCTTACCAGCATTAAAAAGTCATCGATCCACTTATAGACTCTGTCTGACTCCAGACTGCCAACCCAAGGCTCTTGGAACGTGTAGTTAAACGCCGTCTCTGCGATATTTACTGATGTTTCGTTGAGCAGCAGGAAGGGGACGCACAGCCACTGCAAAGATCATAACACAAGATGGAAAACCAGTTATTCAAACAAATAATTTACTGTCAATATGATGCTGAAGCCATTTTACAAACTTTAAACCAACCATTGGGCATTTGGAAGAACTCTTAATAAAAGTTGAAAGATTGGATTTAAAGATTTTTTTACCAAACAACTTGTCAGTTTTTAAAGTTCAGTTCAGTGCACGCTTTAGTAAGATCAAAACAAGTTCACAAAACTGCAGCCCTGAACATCGAAGGGTTCAAACCTGTTACATGTCACCAGAGTTACGTGCCCTGATTGAGTCGACATGTCTGTTAGAAGATACTCACTAAACTGATGAACACCAGAATGAGCTGGATGACATCTGTGTAGGCCACAGAATAAAGACCTCCTAACAACGTGTAACAGATGGCTACAGCGGCTGAGATCCACACAGAGTAACCGTAAGGTATATCCAGGATCACACTCATCGTAGCACCTGTCACAAGACGGTCACATGGTGAGAATCCAAAAGCTTCCAGTCGAGTTCAATCCAGCATTTTACTTTATTTCTTGAAAAATATGAACATTTACTGTAATGATACACCGATGTATCACGATACAAGGAGCAATATCGTATCTAGTGCTGCCACGATTAGTCGATTAGTCACGATAACGTCGACGAACAAAATCGTCGACAATAAATTTAATAATCAACGTCATTGTTTATTCTATGAAGCATTGTTTTTTTTGTTTGATTTTTATCCCGCGGCTTTCCTTCTTACAGCTCACTTCCTTATTTAATTTCTAACACAAGCATCTCGCCGCTGTGCAACAACCGAACGAGTTCAGAACTTTCTTTTTTCTCTCTCTGTCTCCGATACGTGGATACATAGAAATGCACTCCAATATTTACCCTCAAATTAACGTAACATACTGAGTAAGAGCGCACTTCAATATTCACACTTAATATTACAGCTGTAGCAATGGTGATTTCATTACCATTAGCAAACGTATGTATGTCATGTATTTCCTCTAACTTTACAAACATAAATGATTTATTGTATACCACTACGTTACTGTGTTAAAAAAAAGTGTACAGGTACATTAGTGCAGCTGCATCATGGTGCAAAGAGCTAGACTTTACGCATGGTACGATTAGTCGACTAATCGCCAAAAAAAAACTGATGATTAGTCGACTATTAAAAAATAATTGTTTGTGACAACCCTAATTGTATCGTGAGGTCCAATATTAACAATATCGATACAGTAAACATGTTGTACTGACCACCACAAGGCAGGACAACGTGCGCTCTAACGTTGTATAAAAAAGGTTTTTCGCTGAAAAAAAAAGACTCCGAACTGATGTGAAAGCAAATCAGTGGCTTTCCATCTGCAATATATTACTGTGATAAAGCTTTATTAAATAACTCTTATTACATATATCTAAGAAAGAATTTTATTTTATGACATATTAGTTTTGCTAAAAAAAATACTGAAAATGGATGTAAAAGGGAATGAGTGAGTTTGTTTTACCCATTGTTATAGTATCAAAGCTAAATAAATATTATCCAGAGAGTTTGTTTGTTAAAAATGCAAAACAAACAAAGGTTTTAATGTATCGTATCGTGAGCAATGTATCAAGATACTTATCATATCGTGGGATAATGTATTGTTAGAGCACTAACATTTACCCAAACCAAGCAGCGTGCAGGACACCCACAACACATCCACCACCAGACACGGCAGAACCAGCGCTCCACTCAGAACCCGGCCATACCGCTCCTGGAACGGGTCCATCATAGTTATGTACTTCTTTTCCCTCATTGGCTGGGCAAAGAAAGTACCACCTGAAGCAGCAGATATTTACATTATTTATTGTTCTTCTGGAACATAAACTCCACAGACACAAACATCTGGTAACTTCAGAATCAGAACCTGTTTTTATGATCCTACCTATCATGAAAGATACTGAGTACTGTAGCGGCATCAGAGCCCAGATCAAACCCATCTTCGGCGTATACACTGCCTCTGCCACACCCAGAATAAAACCGCCTCCGACCCACGTCGCTGCACAAAGACACATTATAAAGAAAACCACTAGAAAAACACAGGAGCAGCTGAGAGGAGAAGTAGCAGAAGATAAAACGTCATGTCTTCAATAAACATCAGAATGTCACTCATCTGGTCTCTCAGGCATCATTGATCCACCTGGAGGAAGTAAAGTGCACTAATATGAAGTAATGTGAGTCTCTGTGAATGATGGAGACTAGTTTAGATGTTCAGACTGGATCTTTCAGAAGAAAAGATCAGCTGCTACTGAGACTAAAGATCAGTTTTTTATGAACTAGTATCATTCAAAAACAGACCAAATGAGTTTTTTGTCTCTCTGATTACTGTAATGATCTTATGAATCAATCTGCACTTTAAATAATGTCCCTTCTGCAGGATGTTCCTTTTACATTGTCTGAGATGATGTTCTCTTGCTGTGAGACGCTTTCTACTAAAACCAGATCTACTGAACCAATTCTTATAAAACTTGGTGAATTTGTAAATACAGTGATAGTTGTGTTCCAGAACCACTGCAAAAGGTAAAAATGCACTAAGTACAAACTATATGTTTATATGGTTATTTTAATACATTTGAAGTGGTTTATGTGGTGAAACATAATAATGGTGAAGGCTGCGCTCCTTTACTGAACCAATTAGCATCCAGGAAATGTAACCATGTGCTGATCTGAGCCAATCAGCACCCAGGATCCATGAATCAACGCTTCTATCAAATTCCAAATATGAACATAGAGTTTTTACTGGGGAGCAGACTTTAATAAAATTGATCGATTTAGAAACATCAGAACTGAAACAGCTTGAACTGCAATAAATCACAGATTATATTCCAGGTTTCATACATTCACATGTTCCACATGCGGATGAGAACTAGATTAGATGCTCAAGAACTTCTAAATGATGGAACAGAAATAAAGGAAAAATTCGAGTATTAAACAATAAATGTTGAAACATTAATAACAAATATCTGAGCCACTGAGGTTTATGAATTGTTGTCTCTGAATTTGCAGGACTTAAACCTTACAGGAACCTTAAAATCAGTCAAAACATACTGAAATGCAAATGTTGATGTCCTTAAATTTTATTTTTAATTGTTTCATTGTGATATTAAATTAATTTACCATTAGGTTTGCAAATGAATATATAAAACATGTTTAAAATGTTTCAGCTTGATTTAAGTAAAACAGCTTGTGCTCCCCAGTTGATTCACTCTGTTTGGTTGAATCATTTCTGAGTTTCCTCTTTGAGTTTGTGTTTCCTGGACTTCCTGCCTACAGCGTGTTTGTTTGATCGTTAAGCCAATTAAACTCTCAGATTTGTTCACATTTAACTTCCTGTGATTTCTGGATTCAGGTCCTTTTCCCAGGTCACTGAACACCTTGAAACACACAGCATTACATTTTTGTTTACTTTGCAAGAAAATCCATAACAGAGAATAACAAAAGACAAAATATAATTAATTTTGATCATGATAATAGACTGACACTCCAGATTACCAACCAGTCATGGTGAAAACTCCTATCACCACGCTGATGTTCCTTCCTCCAAGGAGGACCGCCTCAGTCCTGTCCCCATGGCTCTTCTTCTCTGCCCTCCTAGATTTCCTTGCAGCCCAGACACCTGTAGCCATGATCAAAATATAGAACACCACCACCGAGGCCACCCCGGGAATATTTAGCGCCATGTTGGTCAGTCGTCTCGGAGCACACTGACAGGAGGGCGAGCTGATTGGGCAACACACAGAAAGTGTACACAGAGCTCAAGTATGCAGTGACAAAGGCTAATGACACAGTCAGAAAGTCAAAAGTCATGTTCTGAGAAAAATTCTGCTGGCAGGTTCTGAACTTGAAAAGGAGAAGTCAGAGTTCAATCTGTATATTTCTAAATAAAACAACTAAACTGTTCCTGGAAGAGTGGAACAACCCTCATGCTGGCGGCACGACTTGCTTTAGGTTGTTCAAGCGTGTCCACAGTACGTCCGATTTACACAAACGTTTTGTATTTTGATACTTGAAAGAAAAAAAATCCACTCTTTTACATTGAAATTTACAAGGTTCTGCTTCTTGACCATGTCCTGTCAGATCTCTCACTTGTGACTTTTGCAAACTTTGCTTCATCAGCTGCAGATTTCTTAAACGTGACCACACTGGGTGAATGATCACAGTCCTGTATGTTTGAGTGTCATGTGTCTCCCTCTGGTGGCCTTGTGTAACATCCTCAATTTGTCTGTGATCTGTTATTATTTTAGGGTTTTTGTGATTGTTACAGTACTGCAGCTTCTCATGCTACAACTCTCCAGTACTAAGTCAGAGTTTTGGACAAGTCTCTGCTCCTTTCTGGATTTTTGCCCTTTTGGATGTTGCTAACCTTCAGTCTGCAGACGACGTCTCTGTCTGCTCACTCAGTCATAGTAAGTCTTTTTCAAGTCTATTACAACCGTTTTTGATCCCTGCCTGTTGTTGTTTTTTCTACCTGAATCTGGATTGTGTGTCAAGAGAATTTTATACCTGACCCTGAACTGTTTTAAGGATTCATTCTCTGCTTTGCCCCCAGAGGAACTTCTTCTTTGTCCTGTTTCCTGCTCTGTGTGTTTGTCTTTGACCTAATAAACATCTTTAAAAGGCCAATCATTCTCTGCCAGCTGCATTCGAGTCCATCCTTAAACACAAATATTACAGATTCAGGAATGTGGGTTTTGATCTTCTCTGAAAAAATAAAATTTCTGGAATTTGTTTTTGAAGTGGTTTAAGCAGCATGGTAATCCAGCAGCAGGGTGATGGACGATCGAGGTTTACTGATGCAACTAGACGGCAAAGGTTACTGTGTGTTGTCTGATCTAAAAGAGCTGTTGCAGCTCCAACTGATTCAGAAGTTTGTGGTATTTCTGACTGAATAGAGTCAAAAACACTCTGTTTCTACATTTACAGACCAGTCAGGGTTCCAATGTGGTGATGAAGAGTTTGCAATTGGAAAAATTTGTAAAGGTCCAGTCCTGTCAGTGGCTGACCAACCACTCCTTCATGGAAAAGGTATTTCCTGTTCAGCAGGACAGTGTGTCCTGCCACACTGTAAGAATTATTCACAAACACAACATGTTTAAAGTGTTGACCCAACTTTCACACTGTCCTGATCTCTTTTAAAGAATTAAACTATGTTTAAACAAATGAGTCTGGTTTATGGAATCAGATCCTCTCCTACAAAACTAATCCTGACCACGGATTCCAGCTACAACTTTTGCTGGTTTAAGTATGAAAATGTGTTAACTAAATAACAAAACAATCAATTTTTAATGTCTCTAATGATCACTGCTTAATCTTTATCAACAATTTCATAACTTTTATTGGATTTCTGGAGAACATCTTGCTGTTTTAGTACCAACAGTGAAGTCTTGAAAGACTTTTTTAAAAGATTAAGTTGAGTTGATAGACCAGGGACCTTCAACATTTACAGGTTGTATAGAAAGAAACTGGTAATCTAGATGTCAGTTATTAGAATGGAGAGGACTAATAGAGGACAAGCAAAGAATAACAAAGAAGTCATGGACTAAAGAAAAGAATGGAAGAGGATTTAATAGACATTGAGACTCAGAAGAAGAAGAAACAGGGAAAATGTACGTATTTCTATATTCATGCTCCTATTGTGTTAGTAATTTTGTATAAAATTGATATTCTGTTCATGATAGGTTGTGTGTGTATAAAAAACTTAACTGGCCAGTTAACTGTTAGTTCCGCAGCTGCTCGGATGGAAAATTCCACCTCCAGTAGCATCGTTAATAAACTGATTAGAAAACAACTGTGAACTGTCCGTTATTTTAACCCACAGATTTACATGAAACATTAACCCGGGAGAAAACTGGTAATAAAACAGTCCGTGTTAATTCAGAGTTAGCTTGGATTAAAATAAAATTTGAACTTACCTTTGACTGCCAAAAGCAGAGGTAGGAACGGCTGCGCTCCTGTTTCCGTCCCCGGTGTTGTGAGCAAAAATGTTTCAGTTTCCCAGATGGACCAGAAAGAGCGCGCGCAGCGTCGGTCGCCAAGCGAGTTGTCCTTTAAAGAGGCCCTTCCATTAAAAACTGTTTTGAGGTTTCTGTTTAATATTTTAGCTCCATAGGTGTTCTTACCTTCATAGCGGGTGTGAAAACAGGTCAACAACTTCTCTTTCCGTTTTAATCTCTTAAACTACGCAGGTGGTGATAAAACCTGATTTCTCCCGAGTCTGAATGGCCTGTATCTGTTTCGTCACAACTCCTTTGTTCGTTAGTTTTCAGCAGCTTCCACAGTTGAAACCAATGAGTTTATATTAGTAGAGGGGACATGCCAGGCGTTTTACCTTGGCCAATATGGTTGAAGTTAGCCGCCATTTTTAAAAAGGCAGGAAGCAATGACAGATGGCTTGGGAGGGTCAGTAAAATCACCATGTGCTTATTTTCTAACATATATAAACTGGACGCGCAGACACGCGCTGCGCCGACGCGCGCGTCGAGCTGCATGGAAGCTCAGCGCAGCTTGACGCACACCTGCTGCTTAGTAACATAGACTTTACATGTAATCTAGCTGCCCTGCTGCCTGGACGCGCTGGGCGGTGTGAACACACCATAAGACGTAGCAAACAGGAAGACACGATGTCTGACGTTGCCATGTGCAGCGGGGCAGGAAACAGTATACCTTGCTCTCATAGGCTAGTTTGTTAGCCAATCAGATTTGAATAATGGATATGAACAAGCTGCTGATGAAACTGGACTTGATCACTGAATCACATGAGCACACAGGGTCCACAGTGTTTGCTGTGATCTCACCGGTTGCATATGATGGTGTTGCCATGGTAATATGGTAGACAATATAAAAATTTGCTCCAGTATGTTATAGACCAATGTTTAGAGCATCTGTAGGTCAAAGTGTGTTCCTCCTGTCCTCCTTTGGGTGGTCAGCCTCAGTCTAAGATGTGAGAAGCCGCAGACCGAGCTCCTCCTCTTTGAAAGGAGTCAGGTGAGGTGGTTCATGCAGCTGATTAAGCCTCTGTCATAATGACTCAAACAAATGAATCGTTCATATGAATCTACTGTTTCCTGTGAAATCTGGAGTTCATAAACATGCTCTGTTTCTTTCAGAAAGTTGTTACACAACGTTCATAGAAAATCTTGCAGCAGACCATCAATTTGATTATGACTGGGCCACAAACACCAGATTCTTGTAAGGTTGCAATAAGGAGGTTGTAAGAAACAGAGCTGGAGAGTGTTGTAAGGGAGTCAAGTTTATTTATAAAGAAAATTTAAAAACAACCAATGTTGACAAAGTGCTGTATAATAGGATAACATAATAGAAATGATAAAAGCTCTAAAAATACATAAAACACCTCACTAATAAGAACAAACAGATTAAACCTTGTAAAAGCCAATGAGAAGTGCATTTTAAGAGCAGATTTAAAAGTTTCTAAGCTTATGGAAAATCTGATGTGAGGGGGTAAACTGTTCCAAAGTCTGGGTGCAGCTACAGCAAAGGCCCTGTCTCCTGTGGTTTTTCATCTGAATTAGGAACGTCTGAGAGCATCTGATCAGCTGACCTCAGAGATCTCCTGGGCTGGTAAAGATTTAGAAGCACTGTCAGTACCGTTAAGAAACTTAAAAACAAGCAGTAACATTTTTTAAATCAATCCCAAAAGGGAGCTAATGGAGAGAGCAGAGAACTGGAGTGATGTGGGAGAGGGTCAGGGATGTCTGGGTTTCCCACCTGAACCTGTCTGCGACCTGACTTTGGATAAGTAAGAAGAAACGGATGGGTAGAAAACTGAAAATACAGTTGTGTCACATTATTGGCAGAGTAAGGGGATGCTTAACACATTCTGTGATCTCCAATAAAAATTAACAGTAACATACCTGTAGGTTCAACAGTCAGCTGACTCAAAAGCCACTTTTACAATAACACAGAGTTTCATTCCAATGCAAAATCTGTTTTAAAAGGGCAGTTTAAACAAATGTTTAACTTCTGTGTCTTTGTTTACTGGCACATTTTTTGGAAGTCAGACAACTCCCAAAGTTTTCTACAACACAAACACACAAACACACACAATTTGATGGTGATGAACTGCATATTGTTGCCACAGGCTGACAGAATTGAGGCTGACATTCCACAGGCACTACCAGAAACTTCTGACCACAAACAGGCAAAGTGGTTGAAATGCCTTGCCCAAGGACACAATGGCAAAGCGATTTTTTCAGATGGAGTGTGGAAATGTCCCGTTATCAGACAACCTGCATCCCCTGCTGCTCAAAGAAGTTTAATGATGTCTCGATCTGTAGAAGCAAAGCTGGAGGAGAACACATCAGAGACACTTTAAAGCACCAGACAAACTTTAGCATTCGGTGGGATTCAGACAGCAATGGCAACAACCTCTGTTAGACCCGAGGCCGACAGAACCGTCTGCACTGGACAGGCCTGACGCCTGGAGAGTCATGGTTGACTATTATAGTTATTTGGGTGCCAGTCTTCAAACATATGAACATAGAGAGCCCCGCCCCTGCTCTTACTGGAGGCTTTGTTTAAGCAGTGAAGAGTCCGTCCTGCTCGCTTCTCCGTAGCATCTGGGATTAGTTAAAACGGCATTCTGAGAAATAAGTGCTCTGTTGGGAAAATATAAACCCACAAGACCTTAGAAATGCTATGGACCTTGCTCATGATGGAGCTTTATGTGTGAAAGAAGAATTTAAAATTCCATTACTGACTGTTTATTCCAGCTGATGTGACATTTACATAGCAGCATTTTTTTTATTTTGAAAGGTAGACTTTTATTAATTAAACTTCACAGCTTTGAAATGTTAGTGACTTTAGCTCAAGTGTCCAATCAACTTAACTGTCATTTTTATTTCTTGCACCGTATGGAGTTGAACAAAATGTAGTTTTATCATGACATCACATTGTAACATGTGACAACACACAGTGCAGATCAACAGTGCAAACAGTAGTACTAAAGAGCGAATGACAGGTTTTATAGTGTGCACAGATCGAGATATATGTGAGGGATTTGGAAGAACCTTGTGGTAAATAACTGGACTTTTAACATCACAGCCACAGTGAATAAAGCTCAGCAAAGACTTTATTTGAAGGGCCTGAACCATCTTCCTCTCATGCAGGACTACAGAAGACTGATGGAGAACATCTTCACCACGAGCATCACTGTCTGGTACAGCAGCACCACACAGAGAAGGAGGCAAAGACTCATAAAGACGCCAGAGAAAGGGAATTAAACTCTATTCATACAACACTGTTGGAAAAGAGCAGAGAGAATTATCCAGGACTCAGTCCATCCAGCTCAGACTCTGCTCAGCCATAAAACTGTATGTAGAACCGAGACACATCAGAACGTATCATCACTCACAGAACCAGGTGTTTCTACAGCTTCTTCCCAACAACAGTCAGACTGATGGCAAAACAAAATAATAACCATGTACAACAACAACCCCTCATTACCTCTCTGTCCTGTAAAATATGAGATATCTTTACATGTAATTGTCAGAAAGGAAAACATCTGCAATATATTAATTTTTTTAGATGTGAGCACACTTTTGTAAAGTTCATAGTTTTTATATTTGAAACTGTTTGATGCTGACAGAGCTCTGCACAAGAATTCCAAAGTGCCTGGGCTGCAGATTAATAACCAAATGGCACATAAAAATCTAGACTCTACATGTTTGGATGCTGTTGAAGTCCATTCAGGATCTTTCCACTGCACGCTGTGTGTATGCAGCAGGTCAGGGTGGAGGGAGGAAACGTCTTGATACTTTAAATAAAACAATTTTATCTTATTCAGTTTCATTTTAAATCAACATTACTGTTTTAAACTAAAAATTCTCACAATGATATTTGAAGATTCAGACAGATTTTCATTTTTAGAGTTTTTGACCAATCAGTTCTGTTTAACTAGCTGTACAACTTCCACCCACCAGGAAACAGCTCCTGGTTGGTTTTGAGGACAGAAAACTGACTGTGGTTTAGATCATCAGAGGTCACATACCTGAATCAGTCTAAACTCCCTGTTAAAAAATTAACAAATCAACAACAGATAACTCTAATTCCACATGCTCTGTCAACAGATGAATTAAATATTTATTTTAAAGAAATAATGCTTTGAAACAATGACTTTGTTACATTTGAGTAGATCCAGAAGTGCTTATCGTTCTGAGTTAATATTGACACTGGCATGTATCAGTCCTCAGGGTCATTTATGACGTAGAATTCTGGTTTAAATGGGTAATAAATGAGTTACAGAACCTTCCTGTTTCATAATGTACATAGATACTTTGAATTGGTGGTTTTTAACAGATCAACATAATAAACCATTCTAAACACAAACAAATCCAGAAAATTTTCAGACTCAAAAGCTGAAACAAACTCTTCCATTCATTGTGCCACACTGCCCTCTACTGGCAAAATCTGTTACTGTCATCAGCTGTGGCAAAACAATCTCACGTTAAATGTTACACAGAATCATTTAACAGACCCTTTTCTGTTCCCTCGTGGAACATGCTGTACTAATAAAGTACCAAACCAACGCTGAAATGTTTTTCAGAACATTATTCTTTATAACCAATGAACTACTGAATTTTGACATTATCTGTAGATGGTGTGAGGATGTTAAATCGTTTTAAATTTTCCTGTGGGAAAAAGAAATGTAGGCAACAAACTGCCAGGAATAAAGAAACGTGGGGAACATAAAAAGACAGTGATAACAAAATGAACTTAGTATATTTTTGACTATCAGTGGTGGACTGTGAAATTCCCACACAGGCCTTCAGCAGTCTGAATCCATCAACCCATCATTTGTCCTGATCCGTGTCTATTTCTGTCTCAGTTTTTAGATTTTGTTATTCATTGTTTATTTAGATCTGAGGTTTTGATTTATGTTTTGAGTTATATTACCATGGTAACATTGAGTTTAGGATTGGTTCAGGGGTTTGTGCTGTTACTCACTCTCACTCTTGCATTAATCCGTTTTTCTGCCACACCTGTCACTTGCTTCACTTCATCTTTACAAGCAGCAGTCTGGCAACAGCTTGATGTCAGATCAGTTGTTAACTTCTAGTTGCATCTATCCAGCTCCTGATCATAATCTTGTGTTCAAACAGTATATCAGCCGTCTTCTGGATTTTGGCGCCGCCTTCTTGCCTGACCCTTTTTAGAAACCTTTGCTGATAGTTTTTGGACTACCTGGATTATTATTAATGCTCCATCTAGTGACCACAGCCTGTCTGTCCCTGTTGGGCTCTGTAAGTCCCTTTCTGTGTTACCTGTGTTAGTATTAAGAGAACTGAGCCAGGACTGTTTATGGATGAGGATTTGTTGTGATCACAAGAAAGTACAGAGATTATCTGTCAATTTAAAATGGGATTGATTGAAGTAACAGATTCATCTATGATTATTTTCTGTTAGACAGGTCTGCAGAACTAACCGTGAAGGCCTCCATGCAGAGTTCTTGAACTTTGATGGCAACTACGGTGGCCCAGAAGGCTCAACAAACTAACAAAAGCCACAACACAACAAAAAAGCCACAAACATTCCTAATACAACCTTTTTAAAAAGTTTCCATGTAACAGCAATACTAGATGGAGGATTTTTTCCTCAACTGTAATGGAATTTCAGGGTTTTATTTTTATTTATTTGTACAAGGAAGTCACAGTGACGAATGATCATAACTCAGTATCACATTGTTGGTTTCTTCATCTGTTTAGACTGGACTAGACTCTAATTGACCTCGCATGGCACCTGGAAGTCTGATGGTCTCTCATATCATCACAGACTTTCTAAAAAAAGCAAAGCAACTCAGTGAGTCAGAGCTTCATCCTGATGTGTGAACATTAGTCTGATCGCTCTCTCATTTATGCTGAAATGATATGAAACCTGGTTTTAGTGCCTCATTTTGATCATTTATTTTTCCAAAATATAACTGAAAGCATATGTCAGATTCTTCATTTCCACATTCAAATTAATAGTCTTCATCTTAAAAAAAAAATTTGTTGAAAAGCTTCTCTGCTTTTTCTCAAATCTGTTTCTTCTCTCAGATTTAATACAGCTTAAACACAAATCCTGTGAATCCTGTTCTGAATCATTTCTCTTGTGCTCAAACTTCCTGTGTGAACAAGTGAAACACGTGATCTCACATGAGTGAATTTCTGCCCTCTTGTTGTTATAACCGTTTTAGCTGTTTGGCATGTACCAGAATAAACTATAAAAAAAACCCCTATAGACCTCAGACCTCCAACAAGCACCTCTGTTCCCCATATTGCAATTTACACCAAAAAAAAATGAGTCTCACCTTTGTTGTATTGACATTATTAGATTTATTGACCATGAAAACACCATAAGCAGTTGGATTGACATTGATCTAATTATTAATTCAGTAGTTATTGGTGGTTTTCTTCTGGATCGAGCTCCAGAGTTTTTGAAGGAACATCAAGTCCATTAACACACGTCTGATTCCAGAGTGTCTCGACTACCTTTTGGTGTTTGTTGCTAAGTTAGTAGATTTGTTCTTGGCATTGGTGGGGACCTATGAATCAACCACCCAACCCTGCTCTGTTTCTTTTCTTTTTTTTTCATTGGATATTGGTGGTTACATGTCCCTTCTATCCATGCTAATTCTACACCCTTGTTTGTTGCAGGTTTATACCATAATTTGTTCTTGCAGTGATAAAAAAATCCAATGATTTCCTATTTTTATCTTTTCTGGATCAAAGTATATGGAATTTTGCAACAATCTAGATCAGTCCATCCAGACGAACATCCAGATCAATCCTTGGTGTCATGTTGAACCTGTTGGGAACTCACCCTGCATTTTGTTACCAGCACCTGGACCATTTATTGTGGAGTTACATGCAGATATGTTAAAAACAGCTCAATCTCACAATGATGAAGAATCCTTAAAAGCATCACTGGATCCAGACGGTGATCCACATCACCTCCAAAATCTACTCACTTCTTTTCTGAACCATGTCTTTCCTGGGGATTTCAACAAAATCCACCCAGAACCTGTTGAGTTATCCTGCTAACTGACAAACCAACTGATGAAAACGTGAGAGCCTCCAATGTAAAGCCTACAGCAACATTTTTTTTTCTTGTGTAGCCCTGAGAAATAAAAAGATGCATTAAAAGTCTATGATGTAAAACTAATCGTTTAAAAGTTGAAAAGTTCATTATGTTAACAAACTTATTAACAAAAAGGTTATTTCATTTATTCTTTTATTTAAAAAGGGATAAACATCGGAAAGCATTTATAATAAGTGTATTTAATTATATTTTATTTAATTATTTATCTTTCATTTTCATGTGAGGAGTGTAGCCTATTTTCTTATACTGAAGCAGCTTTTGAAGTAACGGAGTTCCGGTGTGGAGGTGGAGTGAAAACTGGTCAGATCCGGTTCTGCCAAGAGTCAGACTCCGCGTTGCTTGTCTGTATAATAAAAAAGTAATCTGTGTTGTGGTTTGACCTCTGCTTCTGTGAAAAAGTTTAAGGCAGAAAATTTTAAAGTTTCTACTCGAAGCTTTTTGGTCTGTGTTTTGCCGCTAGCTTAGCATAGCGAGAAGCGAATGCTAAGTAAAGGATCAGAGGACCTCTGGCGACGTTGGAGACCAGGACGAGGTGTTTGTGACCACCTCTACTGGAGACAAGAACTACACGGAGCGCTCGGATTATTACTCATGGAGTACAAGGTACCTTAACTTTGTTTTATTTTGCTCCCAGAGCGAAGTAGAAGTGAAGTTGTGATTACCATGTTCACAAACAACAAAACAGGCCTGCAATGTAAGGTTAATTTGGGGTTTGCCGGCTTTAGATTTAGTTGATAAGTGTGTAAGCTAGCACTTTTGGATTGGTAATTTTGTTTGAGCCTCAGTAAGTGTAAAATTGTTTTTTTTCCCATTTAAATTTAGACTGCTACTGTTGTTTTATGTTTTGGGAAGGTCTGCTAAACACATTCATTTTATTTATCATTTCCATTTCTCAGGCACAGAGCAACTTTACAGTTAGATGTGATGGAACGACCTGTTGGTTCTTAGCAGCACAAGTGATGCCTTTAAGGGGAAAAGGTGCACCTGAATATAAGAAAAACATTAATTTGTATTTAATGTCATCAGAATGACGTCATCCATTTGACTTAAAGCTTGACATCATGGAGAAGAATCACTTCAGCAGCTTGGTGAGGAAGTGTGAGGCCACGATTCCAGCAGTGAGGATGATGAGCATGATCAGCACCGCCAGGCCTCGTCGTACAACCAGCTGGGTCACTGACAGAACGTCTCCCACTATGATGCTGGTGGTGTATTTACTCTGCTCAGGATTCTGTACTTCCTGGTAAGTGAGGTCCCCGTCACATATTGTTGCTACTACACTATCCTGAGTCTTGCTGTGGTTACAGTCTGAAATTTAGACAAAAAACTTTAAATTAGAACATAAATTTATCATCATCATCATCATCAATTTATTTATAAAGCACATTTAAAAACTGCCGTGACGCAGACCAAAGTGCTGTACACAAATAAAAACAACAAATACAGAGATAAAAATAAACATACTATAAAAACAAACATAAAACAATAAACAATAACAATAACACATTTAAAAACATTTTGCCTCTTCTTTCAGTAAATAACATGAGTCTAACATTATAAAACCCATTTGATCCTTATAAAACAGATGTTACAGTGTTATCTTTTATTACTGTAAAAGATAAACAAGGAAAACAAACACTTTCCATATGCTTTCAGAAGCTCCCTTTGAGATAAAATACAGCTACACTTCTAAACATATAACGTATAGAAAGTAAATACGATGTATAACTTTTCTATAGCGATCAAGGTCTTTATTTACCTAACCTGCTGAGGATAGCTGTTTTTAACCACAGTCAGGCTGTAATTTTCCATTTCCCTTAATTTGATTTGAAGCCTTTAAAGTCTAATTATCCCCAACAGTCATTTAATAATTTTATTCGTCTAAATTCTGTAAAAAAAAAAAAAGAATTTTCTGTATAATTTTCAGGTAAATTGCACCACATGGCAGGAGATGATGAAACCAAGCAGAGAACAAGCTAATTAAAATATTCTAATAAAAGCTTGATACATTTAGCCAAGTCTGGTACTAAAATGATGAAAACCTTTCATGGTGCATCTACTATAGTGTTTCATACACCTGTTACTGATATCTTTAACCAAACTAAGAAGACGGAGAGATCAATTTTCTTGCTGCTCCCCTTGAATTATTAGAATCAGACTGAAAGGAAAAAGTCATGCACACATTGCATAAAACTGGACAAGTAAACCTGCTCTCATTAAAAAGCGTAAAAATATTTCTACTTCATATAATTTTAAGTTAAAGCTGCAAAGCTGTTGGTAAGAAGAGCAGCAGGTTGCAGATCCAAGCTTTGGTTTTAGTTCGTGTCTAGAAGCTCACCTGTGTTTTCCATCTGAGTCATTTCTTTCTCTTCTTTAATCTGCACTCCTGCTCTCACACGAGCCTGATTAAAGACAGAAAGTTCCTGTTAAACTCATGTTAAAATGAAATGGTTGTGTCACGTAGATATGAGCAGTAGACAGCTGTCAGTGAACTCAGTTAATTTAACAGCTCCTCTGACCATTTGAGAGCAAGGTTTGCAATTTGATTTAAAAGCAAAGCTTTGCACACAGTTTCAGTCAATTTTGAAAGTTTTTTTATTATGTGTTGTCACTTTTGCAAAAAAGTTTGTCTATATTGCCCTTTTTCAACTGAACATCTGTATTTCTTATCTAATTGTTCTGTGTAACTGCAAAAATTCCAGCAGTTCTTCCACCAGATGTGTCATACTTAACATGCTTCTGTATTACTTTCTAAGATTTCTACTGCTTTAAAAGTTTGTGTTTTCCTTAAAGAGGCCATTCCATTAAAAACAGTTTTTCTGAGGTTTCTGTTGAATATTTTAGCTCCACAGGTGTTCTTACCTTAATCAACAACTTCTCTTTCAGTTTTAATCTCTCAAACTATGCAGGTGGCGATAAAACCAGAGTTTTCCCAAGTTCGAACGGCCTGTATCTGTTTCGTCACAACTCCTTTATTCGTTAGTTTTCGGCAGCTCCCGCAGTTAAAACCACGCCAAGCATGCCGCTCACTAAAAAGCTGAAGCATAACATAGCAAACAGGAAGACACGACATCTGACGTTGCCATGCATAGAGAACGTAAGCTAGTTTGTTAGCCAATCAGAGTCCAGTAAATTCAAATAATGAATATGAATGAGCTGCTGCCGAAGCAGAGTAAGCTGCCTGACGGAAGGAGCCGGAACCACCTGAATTTTAATGCAGACAGATTGAAAGGTCTGTTAATCAGTGTTTCCTGATGTTTTTTAGATATAAAATGTTTCATGTTACTGGTTAATATTTAAGAAATAACCACAAAGTCCTGAAATGGGTAGGAAATGGCCTCTTTAAACACAGGCTCTTAGATATGTCACCTGCTGGAAGTGCAAAGAAGATCTATGCAAATGACAACCTAAATAGACAATTATGTAAATAAAAGCCTACCTCTTTTGACACCTTCTTCCAATCAAGTTTGTACAGAAATATGATGAAGAACATTGACTGTATCAGCACACAAACTGTAAGTCCTGTCCAAAGCCCTGTGAGGGAAATAAGAAAACAACATTACAGACAAACAGGAGGACAAAGCTGAATTTAAATTGCAACTCACCCCCAGATTAACTCTCTTTTGCTGATAAACTCTATAAATGGGTGTCTAATAGTCCCGCCTAGATTTCTGGGTCTTGTTTTTGGTATTTTAGCACATTTTGATAAAACTATTAATTTTCTACCAAAAACTGTTAGTGGAGCGCCCTCTTCGGGGTAAAATGTTACACTGCACTTAAATTTAAATCTGGCATTGCTATTGGCTGAGACTGTATTTTATCTGTGATGTCAGTGTTCTGTGTGGAGTATAAATAAGCTCGGTCTTGGCCACAACTCTGCTCAGTAGCGAGTTCAAGTTTGAACAGGGAGTGTTTACAGCTGGTTTCAGAGTTCATTTAAAAGAGGCCATTTCATACAAATTTCAGGACTTTGTGGTTATTTCTTAAGTATTAACCAGTAATATGAAACATTTTCTATCTAAAAAACGTCAGGAAACACTGATTAACAGACCTTTCAATCTGTCTGCATTAAAATTCGGCTGGTTCCGGCTCCTTCCGTCAGGCAGCTTACTCTGCTTCGGCAGCAGCTCATTCATATTCATTATTTGAATTTACTGGACTCTGATTGGCTAACAAACTAGCCTACGTTCTCTCTTCCTGTTTGCTACGTCTTATGCTTGGGAGAACTTGGGTGTTATCGCCACCTGCGTAGTTTGAGAGATAAAAACTGAAAGAGAAGTTGTTGACGTATTTTCACACCCACTATGAAGGTAAGAACACCTGTGGAGCTAAAATATTCAACAGAAACCTCAGAGAAACCATTTTTAATGGAAGGGCCTCATTAATGCAGTCTTTGTGATTGTGGAAAAGATGTGTTTTGCTCATCACTGAATGATTTTCTCTTCATCCTGGGATACTTTGATTTAAGGAGTCCTCTGACTTTAGAAATGCACTGTACAACTACACGCCATTTACCATTTAGCTCTGGCTAACAACAATATACCACTCAGAGACGGGCCCCATTCTATGTTGCTAAGTTACTGCAGGGCAACTATGGGCTCGAAACAATACAGATCAGGGCCACTCGACTAGTCCACAGAAGCAACTTCCTACATTTTCATCTGTTCCCTCTCTGGCCACCTGTGTTGTTACAACATGTCAATCACAGTCTAGCCATCTGCATGCGCAGTTCGGGAGGAAACACAGAAGCCTTGCTCTCATAGGCTAGCTTGTTATTTAATCTGAGTCCAGCAAAGTAGCATAGTTAATATGAATGAGTACAGGCCCAAATTTAGGTCAATTTTCAAGCAGTCAGATTACTCTGAGCTGGAAAGTCTGGAAGTTAGTGATTCCTAACGTTTTTTTAGATAAAATATTTAAATACTTCAGAAATAACCACAAAGTCTTGAAATTTGTGTGAAGGACATCTTTAAACTGCAGCACGCAGCAACACTTTCTTACCTACAATCCCCATCTTGGCTGGAAACATGAGTGAAATACCAAAGGGGAATCCAATGAAGTAGTAGCCCACCAGGTTACACAAGGCCCCGATTAGCTGTTTACCTGCTCCTCTGACGACTCCCCCAGTGACACCCTTTATGTATGAAAAAAGACAGTCAGGTCATTTTATAAGGTAAAGTCAGCTGGAAATGTTAACACTAATCTGCGTCTTACTGCAACGGCATCAGCAAGATGTGTAAAGCCAAATATGATCATGACGTCAGACACCCTCTCCAAAATTTCTCTATTAAACAGATAGATTCAAACTCAGAACATCATTCATTTTTTTTTATCTAAAAACATCTCCTGATAGCCGATAAATCTGACACTCAGATCAAACAGATACTAAAAAGTGTTACTGTAATTTAGATCAAACTTTGCACAACAGGTGAACAAACTCTGAGAAGATCAAATAAAATGTTAGCGATTATGTTTAATTTGACATCACTGACGTGCATCAGGTTAAAGGATTCTGACCTCAGTTAATGTTTAACAGTCTGAAGAACATTATTAAACACTGAATGAGTGAGGGATTAGTTTGATGTTTCACATACTGATCTGAGGTGAAAATGTATCCAATGACATCTCTGCAGGAGCCGAAAATCGCTCCAACAACACAGGCAATAATAACTGCAAAAAACAAGCAAACTACTATTAAGGGAGTTCAATTATTAAGACAATTAATGCAATCAAAAAGCTTCTATACACAAACTAATCAGCATGTGAATGTTAAACATCAGCATGTGTTCTTACATGCACAAGTGACGGGAACTTTGCAGGCGAGCTTGGCCTGTTCAGTATTTCCTGCACCAAGAGCATTTCCAACTCGAACACTGGCAGCAGTTGAAAATCCCAAAGGAAACTGTTGGGAAAATTAATTTGTTTTACAATCCAAAAGCCTTCTCAAAACTACTAAAATATAAAACATGACCATCTTTCTGCAGGAACAATCTGTAGGAGTTACCATGTAAGCTACAACAGCGAGTTCATACATTATGGACTGCGCTCCCAGCTCAACCTCACTGATCAAACCAGCTAGAAATCCTCCCAGTTCGAACATCCACCATTCCAGACAAAGCATGAGCATGCTGGGGATGGCCAGCTGGATGAATGGGCCCCACTCCTGAAGACAGTCGAGTGACCAACCTGAGGGTCAGATTCATCTTCAGTGCAAATCTTTTCATCTTTCTGCACCGTGTCATCTTCTTACAAATAAAAGATGCTCTTTAGTCTTTACCTACAATAGACTGCAGTCACAGTGATCTCTGTGTGAGGAATAAGTAACATGTTCATGGAAGGGTCGAACTACCAACTAATAAGAGCAGGAACTGTTCAAGAATAAATTTCTACCTTCAAAAACTGCATGAACTTAAACTTTTCTAGCTAAAGTAAAATTAACCTGCCCTTTCTGGGAGTTGAAAAGCTTTCTGTATGAATCAGATTATACAAAAAAAAAAACTGTTGTTTAGAGAGGCAGAGCAACTGGTGGACTCAGTAAATCAACAGAAGGACATTTTTAGTAGCAAAAGTACAAAATCAACAAATACTGTATAACAACTAGACACAAGAATATTAAGTGGAAGTCAAAGCCAAAACAAAGTCAGTGCCCCCTAGTGGCATGCTGCAGTAAAGTTTAGAGTAAAGTTAGAGTTTTATGGTTCAAAATGACCTACAAAAATAAATCACTCTGAATTCTAAAACAGAAGCAATTCAAAAATATTTGAAAACAGCTTATGGAAAAGTTATTTTACACTGTTATCTATCATTATGAGCATTTTAATTAAAAAGTGTGTCTTTGTGAGATCGTGGAGCTAGCTGTGATTTATAATAATCAAACTAAATTAGAGTTGATTCAGATGTGAGAAATTTATTCCAGTTGGTTCCTGCTTTTATTAGCTGTTAGCTCGACATTAACATGAGAGTCTTTCTCTTATTCTCCAAACTGAAAGCACTCTGACTGCTCTGTATTGCAGGTAAGATACTGACTGATCAGAAATTATATAAACAAAAAAAAGCAAAAATACAAATAAAAAAAACCCCTAAAACTTCCCTGAAACCTCTCCTCTACTTTGCAGGACACAGTTACAGCGTGTTATGCGCTCAGTTAACCATTACACGAAAACAATAACTTGGTGTGAAAGAGCACTGAGCTGACAGGTTGGTGATGTTTTGTTTTTGTTTGAGATCTTAAGAAAAATCATCCTAACTGACCTCCCCATGTGGCCTTATGGAGACCCTTCACACAAATGTAAATAAATAAAACCACCGCCAGCACATACTGTGAGATGGCATTGGCTGCTGCAGATCCACTGAAAGACAAACAGAAGATTTTACTGCAACAAAGAAACAGAAAACAGTCTGTTCTAATATTAACAATGTGGTTTACAGGTGTTTTGATAATCCAACTAAACCTCATATTTGTTTTTATTCAGCTTTAACATGAATTTCTGTTGTTGCTACAATCAAACATTTTAAAAGATAATTATTTAAAATGATGATCAGCTGATGCTGGTGACAGAAGTCAGAGCTTCAGTTCAAGGATGATGTGAAACTTACGCAATACCCAGATCCAGATAAAAGAGGAACAAATAGTTGATCACAACATTGAGGATGTTTCCTATAACTCCTGTTACAACTTGAGGCCATATAATTCCCTGTAAACAGCATCAGACTCTGGGTTTAAAGGTTATTTAAATCAATATATCCAATAACTTTATTTAACACTGTTCATGTGCACATGAGGTAACAGCACCTGGTTCTGGAGATACCTCCCCTGCAGCTGGTACATAAAAGCAGCCTGAAGAAGGAGAACAGATTGTTGCTTAAATGTTGCTTTGATGTAAAAAAAAAAATTTAAATGTGAGATTACAGCAAGAATACAACTGCAGAGCAACAGATTCAATATTTTATTCAGTAAACAACATCAACTTTATAAGAGCTCTTCTCCAAAGTACCTCAGCTCTGATGGTGAGAGCTGGAGACAATCGTCATCTGATATCTGCCTTTTTCTGAGGAAATCTCAGGGTAGCACCTCCAAACAATAATTTCAATTCTGAATCAGATTTTTTCTTTTTGGTTTTAACTTTGTGTGGTATAAAATGAACTGAATGTTTAAACTCACCGGCAGTGCAGGCATGAAAATGTTCACATACATCTGGGAGAGTCTTCATGGAAAAATTAAACAAAACAGAAAAACAACAAATCATAAGAATAAAGATTTTCTGACTTGATATAAAATATACTAATGAATCTGAGATTACAGAGTTGTGTAAACAGGATAATATCAGCAGCATTTTGAGGAGGACTTCACCAAACAGAAGTCCATCTACATTCAAAAATCTGCTTCTATAGTCTGTGTGGGTGCAAAGCAAATCCTCTTCCCCCAAAAAATCATTAGCAGTGTCACACTGTGCACGTTTTGCACTGAATATTACTGTCCATGCAACAAAGTTCCATTCAGAATAAGAGAACATTTATATTTGTAATTACAAGGACTAGAGATCAGCATCAACCAGAAACTGCAGGCTCAAGATCAAAATGTAGCAGCAACTGTTTCTTTCACAAAGTCAAGCATTCAGCTTTACTGAATAAGATGCTGCAGAGTTCTGACCTGGCGACCTCCGGGTTCTGTTTGACAGCGAGTAGGAGAGGTTCTGTGTTGATGAGGACGGCCCAGCAGGGGAAACAGGCTAGCAGCAGAATCAGAATCCCCCTCTGAAGAATCACCCCCACGCGCTTCAGGTTACCGCTCCCATACGTCTGCATAAAACAGAAACACCAGATCACACCGAGGAGATCCAAGTAAACTAATGTGATACCAAAGATGACAGCAGCTCCAGGAAAACCTGGGAACTCAGCAGGAACAGCTGTGATGGTGGTAACAAAGAACTATGAAGAAGGCAGTACCTGAGATATGAGAGTATCACAAGTTGACGACAAACCAGTGCCAATAGAAATACCCGTGACGTTCACCACCTGCAGGTGAAATAAATAATCAGACAAATTATCAGCTCAACAATAACACTGACATGATAAGATGAACTCCAGTGAATCTTCTCACTGCAATTGATAGTGTTACACCAGCTAGTTCCAGTTTCCCCAGGTGACCACAGAACACAGTGCTAACAACACTGATCATAAAGACCATCGTCTGGGCGATAATCTGGAAATCAAAACAACAATCTTTATTATCAAGAGATCCACAAAAGAATTATACATTACTGTCATTTAATGTCACAGAGTTTAAATAGTAAAGTGCAACAGATAAATAAAACAGACACGATGACTTCGTGACTGTCCATATTCTCACCACCGGTCCAGCAAGTTTGAAAAGCTGTGTCAGCTCATTGCGGTACTCCAGCGGAACCAGGTTCCATATTCTCTTTAGACAGGAGTCTGAACCTTCACCAGGGTCCTGATCACCTGATTTCAGATCCACCTTCACTATCTCAGAGTGTGTGACCACTGCTTTGCTACAAGTGTCCATGTCCTGCTGTCAGCCTGCAGTCTGGACTGACTGTCTGGGAGGAGCAGTGGACAGACAGCAGCAGGGACTTCAGTTAGTAGGAAATCAGAAGAGGGGTTGGCCATGTGTTCTCAGAACCAACCACCTCCTGCTGCAGTACAGGGGGGGAGTTAGCCACGTTGTGTTCAAGTCAGATTCAGTTTGGTGGAAGAGAAAGAGTGTTCCCACTGAACCGTTTCCAAAAACTGTACCAATCAGCTGCTTTCCTGCTCCTCTGAGAACACCTGCAGCCACACCCTAAAGTGAGTACATATAGATCTGATTTACAGTCTGTAATTAAACACCTGTCATCCCAGATTTGGACATGATAAAAGAATATTTCTCACCGCAGTAGCATCGCTGACATGCATGAAAGCAAATATCAGCATCACATTTGCAACCCTCTGAATTATGTCCCTAAAAACATGCAGAAACAGATTCATTTGAGATTATAGAAAAACATTCTAATCAAAGGAAAACATTTATGTTCAATATTAAAAACCAAAGACTTTCTTTCTTTTTAGTAAGATAACAGCATCATTATGATTTCCAGCTGAAACTGATCGGATTAAGCTCGACTTGCACAATTTTTCAAGTGATATAAAAGCATCAGACAGAAAGTATCTGTTGAAAGAGTCTGTCTTCACCTGGTTTGAAATCGCCATCTCTAACTTTGGCATGAAAGAGCTGTTAGACATAACTGAGACTGATTAAAAATTCACAGTTTATTTTTAGTGAGTCAGCATTTTGGCTAATATATGACCATGTGAAGGGAAAGTAACCCTGCTGCAGGATTTAACATGTGACTGCAACCAGAATTTTCCCCTCAATAACTGTAAGGGAATTTCTGGGTTTTATTTTTATTCATTTTTACAAGCAAGTCACAGTGACGATTGATCATAACTCATCATATTGTTGGTTTCCTCTTCAGCATCTGTTTTGACTAGACTGGTAGTAAAAGCTTGACAATAACAACTCCTCGTCTCTAACCGACCTCGTCTGACGGTCTCTCATATTGTCACAGACTTTCTAAAAAGCAAAACAACTCAGTGAGTTAGAGCTTCATCCTGATGTGTAAACTTTAGTCCGATCGCTCTCTCATTTATGCATACATTTCTGCTCTTTTGTTGTTATATCGTTTTAGCTGTTTGACATGTACCAAAATATACATTTAAAACCCCTGTAGAGCTCAGACTTTCAACAAGCTCCTCAGTTCCCCATATTGCAATTTACACCAAAAATAAGAGCCTCACTTTTGTTTTATCAACATTAAAAGATTGACCATGAAAACACCTTTAGTAATTGGACTGACATTGATCTAATTATTAATTCAGTAGTTATTGGTGGTTTTCTTCTGGATCGAGCTCCAGAGTTTTTGAAGGAACATCAAGTCCATTAACACACGTCTGATTCCAGAGTGTCTCGACTATCTTTTGGCGTCTTTTGCAGGTTTATACCATCATTTGTTCTTGCAGTGATAAAAAATTCCTAAGAGTCCCTCACCCAGTATTTTATTACTGAGCATGTTAGGTTTTTTTCCTTATTCTATCAAACTTTTTGTTATTATAAATGTAAGAAATACGATCACTCAAGAAGTTTGGTTCAAAACTCAGCTGAGGAGAGGGTCAAGACGCAGCACCTCTGTGAGACAGCTCTGGGTGACCACTCTGACGCTCGCCCCTCAGCTCAGTCTCTTTATTCACTTACAGCAGTAACAGATAACATAAATCATAGATCAGGTCAGCCGAGACAATGGCGGCTGGCACCTCGCTTGAACAGAGTGTTCTGAGGAAGAATGTGTAAGTCAGATAACAGTAGCGGGTCAGATAACAGGCCCTGCGTGACTACTAGCACACAGGTCATGCAGGAGGTTTCTTCAAAGATGGTGTCAGGCATGAACATGTATAATTACTATATTTCCCATTCTCTATCAGAGCACCTGGACCATTTATTGTAAAGTTACATCCGAATCACCCCTTGAATCTACTCACTTCTTCTTTAGACCATTTCTAATCTTTCCTGAGGATTTCATCAAAATCCATCCAAAACCTGTTGAGTTATCCTGCTAACAGACAAACTAACCAACTGATGAAAATGTGACCTCCAGGTGGAGGTAATTATCTACAGCCTCCAATTTCAAGCCTTCAGCAACATTATTTCTCTTTTATAACACAAAATCTTAAATATAATTTTAAATAAAATGTAACAAAAAGAAAACCTAGTTCAACTGTTTGTAGCCATCAGTGGTACAAAACTAACTTTAACCAGCTTTCATGACATTGTTGTAGCTGATAAAGGTAAACATTCATTACACATTTTACTGACACAGCATGACCATTTATTAGAAACATCTAGAAACATCTTTATTTCTTTGGTTTAGTCATTGCAGACATCACTTGACCATTTCTCAGGCACAGAGCAACTTTACAGTTAGATGTGATGGAACGACCTGTTGGTTCTTAGCAGCACAAGTGATGCCTTTAAGGGGAAAAGGTGCACCTGAATATAAGAAAAACATTAATTTGTATTTAATGTCATCAGAATGACGTCATCCATTTGACTTAAAGCTTGACATCATGGAGAAGAATCACTTCAGCAGCTTGGTGAGGAAGTGTGAGGCCACGATTCCAGCAGTGAGGATGATGAGCATGATCAGCACCGCCAGGCCTCGTCGTACAACCAGCTGGGTCACTGACAGAACGTCTCCCACTATGATGCTGGTGGTGTATTTACTCTGCTCAGGATTCTGTACTTCCTGGTAAGTGAGGTCCCCGTCACATATTGTTGCTACTACACTATCCTGAGTCTTGCTGTGGTTACAGTCTGAAATTTAGACAAAAAACACTTTAAATTAGAACATAAATTTATCATCATCATCATCATCATCATCATCATCATCATCATCATCATCATCATCTTCATCATCATCATCATCATCATCATCATCTTCAATTTATTTATAAAGCACATTTTAAAACTGCCGTGACGCAGACCAAAGTGCTGTACACAAATAAAAACAACAAATACAGAGATAAAAATAAACATACTATAAAAACAAACATAAAACAATAAACAATAACACATTTAAAAACATTTTGCCTCTTCTTTCAGTAAATAACATGAGTCTAACATTATAAAACCCATTTGATCCTTATAAAACAGATGTTACAGTGTTATCTTTTATTACTGTAAAAGATAAACAAGGAAAACAAACACTTTCCATACGCTTTCAGAAGCTCCCTTTGAGATAAAATACAGCTACACTTCTAAACATATAACGTATAGAAAGTAAATAAAATGTATAACTTTTCTATAGCGATCAAGGTCTTTATTTACCTAACCTGCTGAGGATAGCTGTTTTTAACCACAGTCAGGCTGTAATTTTCCATTTCCCTTAATTTGATTTGAAGCCCTTAAAGTTTAATTATCCCCAGTCATTTAATTATTTTATTTGTCTAAAGTCTGTGAAAACAATTGAATTTTCTGTATAATTTTCAGGTAAATTGCACCACATGGCAGGAGATGATGAAACCAAGCAGCGAACAAAATAAAATATTCTAATAAAAGCTTGATACATTTAGCCAACTCTGGTACTAAAATGATGAAAACCTTTCATGGTGCATCTACTATAGTGTTTCATACACCTGTTACTGATATCTTTAACCAAACTAAGAAGACGGAGAGATCAATTTTCTTGCTGCTCCCCTTGAATTATTAGAATCAGACTGAAAGGAAAAAGTCATGCACACATTGCATAAAACTGGACAAGTAAACCTGTAAAACAGGTTTTCCTGATGTCATTAAAAAGCATAAAAATATTTCTACTTAATATAATTTTATGTTAATGCTGCAAAGCCGTTAGAAAGAAGAGCAGCAGGTTACAGATTCAAGCTTTGGTTTTAGTTCGTGTGTCTAGAAGCTCACCTGTGTTTTCCATCTGAGTCATTTCTTTCTCTTCTTTAATCTGCACTCCTGCTCTCACACGAGCCTGATTAAAGACAGAAAGTTCTTGTTAAAACAATGCTATAATGAAATGGTTGTTCATTGAGGTTTGTGAAGTAGACATGAGCATACAGTATTTTACCTGCAGTAGACAGCTGTCGGTGATTTCAGTTTTGAGGTCAAGTTAAACTAACTGTCAGAAGCCACACAACGTTTTGAGTAGTTTCTGTAGATTTTTTTGGAGATTTTAGCACTCAAATGTAAAGACTGGAAGGAACAGATTGGAAATCAAAAGATTGGCAAGGGACGGGAGTTGAGGTGGACCGATCCGAATGCTAATGTAGCAATGTATGAGAGTGGAGTCCTGAGCTGGCAGACCAGATGTCAGAACAAGGGGGAGTGTATTTTTGGCTTATTAAATAAGGTGTATTGACCAAGGAAGTAGAGAATAGTAGATGAGCACAGACAGAGTTAGTTGGCGCTGATGGCGTCCTGACAGAATCCCCCCAGGCCCGGCTTCTGACGGCCCTGGAGGTCCTGGGTGTTGACGATGAAAGTTGGTGATGAGGGTCTTGTCGGTGATGTTCTTAGTGGGTTCCCAGGAACACTCGCCTGGACCGTATTCACCCCAATCCCCAAAATTTTGAAAACTTTGCCCTTGAGGATGGAGATGCGGTGCATGGTGTATGTGGGACCTCCATCAATGAAGTGTGAAAGAGGTGGCTGAAACAGCCAAAGGAGCCAGAGGTGAGGCGACCTTAAGTAGAGAGCAATAGAAGACTGGATGGATCCTGAGGGAAGTTGGAAGGTGGAGACGGTTGGTGACAGTGTCCTGTAAATGGTAAATGTCCTGTATTTGTATAGCGCTTTTCTAGTCATTCAGACCACTCAAAGCGCTTTCACACTACAAGGTTTTACATTTACCCATTCACACAACCCAATATGTAAACCGGGGGTCAGTGTCTTGCCCAAGGACACTTCAACATGTGGCGGTGGAAGCCGGGATCAATCCACCAACCTTCAAATTGGAGGATGACCGCTCTAACCACTGGGCCACAGCTGCCCCAGTGTTGATCTTGTGGACAACAGGGTATGGACCAATGAACCTGGGCATGAATTTTCTGTTATTGTTAAGTTTTAGATGTCTCGTTGACAGCTAGACTATGTCCCCAGGCTTGTAATTAGGGTTGGGCCAGTGCCGAGATCTCTGCTGCCTCTTATAACAATCATTGGCACATGTGATGGAGGCTTTGGCTTGAATCCAGGCTCCTCTAGCATGGTGGATGAGCTGTTGGGCTGCTGGCACCTCGACCTTGACCTCCTGGTGAGTGAAGATGAGTGGCTTGTAGCCATAACAGATCTCAAAAAGGGATAATTAGGTGGCTGAGGAGGTGGAAGGCAGATGACAGACAGCGAGAAGCATCAGTGAAGAGACAAAAAGTCTTCCAGAACTTGGCTTGACTGTAGAGGAAAGCCATGTAGGTGGACCACATTCTGGAGAAAGAGTTCTGCAATCTCTTTGGCAGTGGGTAGACTAAGCAGGATTACCAGGTGGACTGCTTCAGAAAACCTGTTCACAAGAGTTGAGATGGTGGAGGAGGCCTGGCGGTCTCTGGGTGGATGACTTGGACCGAGCACAGATGTACAGGCACTGATGAACTCCTTAACATCTCGAGTCATGATCCAAAGATCCCAAAGCAGGGACTGAAGAGTCTTGGCTGAGCACGAGTGGCCAGCGAAGAGGGGGCATTTTGGTGACACGTATAGGCGATTGTAAGGAGTCTCCGGCAGAGCGGGATCAACAGCCTGAGCAGCCATATTGGGACAGGGCCTAAGACAGCCTGTGTTTAAGGCTAATACTAAGGCCCTGTCCCAATACCCGCACTGCACCCTACGGTCTTCCACGAAGTGCACTTAGCAGAAGTGCACATAAGGATTTGAAGTGCGTGGTGAACAAGTGCGCACTTATTAGCAGTATTGGGGCAGTGAGCACTACGTGCCACAGCGTTCTTTCTCCATGACAACCAAAATGGCAGTACCGGTCGCTGTTTGCGCTATTTTCATACTAGAAATGATTTTATAACTCCAATAAACATTTATTTTGAGGATAATGAAGCGCAGGAACCAAAGGAGGTGTATAAGACAGAATAAGAGATTAAACTGTTATGTCTGAAAATACCCGTCAGTACTGTTATTAATTAATTATATTTTTTATCAGATATGTGACACATCTTTCCAATAGAGAATCAATCGATTGTAATTACACATCTAGACAATAAAATAAAATATTGATTATTTGCAGTCTACACTTCAGAAAACATTTTTTTTGGTCCGGATGGTTCAGACATTTCTCCACCTTCTTCCGTCAAAATTCACACGCAGCAATGCATTGTGGGTAATACCCTTCACTGAAGTTTGCACTGATGCGGACTTCGGTGAAGTGCGGATCAAGCGTTCGAAAGGGGCGGAGCCAAGGGCACGACTCTCCACTCTTGGAGAATCGGGACACCCTACGCACTTGCGCCCCTTATCGCGAACATGCATTTGAAGGACGCAAGTGCAGGTATTGGGACAGGGCCTTAGATATGTCACCTGCTAGAAGATCTAAAAAGGTCTATGTATTTAAACAGGGACATGATGACAACCTAAACAAACTGAGGCAATTATGTAAATAAAAGCCCACCTCTTTTGATGCCTTTTTCCAATCAAGTTTGCACAGAAATACTACAAAGAAAATTGACTGCATCAGCACACAAACTGTAAGTCCTGTCCAAAGACCTGTGGTGTAAATAAGAAAACAATGTTAAAGACAAACAAAAAGACAAAGCTGCATTTAAACTGCAGCACGCAGCAACCCTTTCTTACCCATGATCCCCATCTTGGCTGGAAACATGAGTGAAATACCAATGGGGAATCCAATGAAGTAGTAGCCCACCAAATTACACAAGGCTCCGATCAGCTGTTTACCTGCTCCTCTGACGACTCCCCCAGTGACACACTTTATGTATGAAAAAAAGACAGTCAGGTCATTTTATAATGTAAAATCAGCTGGAAATGTTACAACAAATCTGCGTCTTACTGCAACGGACTCAGCAAGATGTTCAAAGCCAAATATGATCATGACGTCAGAGACCCTCGCCAAAATTTCGCTATTAAACAGACAGATTCAAACTCAGAACATCATTTGGTCCTAAAAACATCTCCTGATAGCCGATAAATCTGACACTCAGATCAAACAGATACTAAAAAGTGTTACTGTAATTTAGATCAAACTTTGCACAACAGGTGAACAAACTCTGAGAAGATCAAATAAAATGTTAGCGATTTTGTTTAATTTGACATCACTGACGTGCATCAGGTTAAAGGATTCTGACCTCAGTTAATGTTTAACAGTCTGAAGAACATTATTAAACACTGAATGAGTGAGGGATTAGTTTGATGTTTCACTTACTGATCTGAGGTGAAAATGTATCCAATGACATCTCTGCAGGAGCCGAAAATCGCTCCAACAACACAGGCAATAATAACTGCAAAAAACAAGCAAACTACTATTAAGGGAGTTCAATTATTAAGACAATTAATGCAATCAAAAAGCTTCTATACACAAACTAATCAGCATGTGAATGTTAAACATCAGCATGTGTTCTTACATGCACAAGTGACGGGAACTTTGCAGGCTAGCTTGGCCTGTTCAGTATTTCCTGCACCAAGAGCATTTCCAACTCGAACACTGGCTGCAGCAGAAAATCCAAAAGGAAACTGTTGGGAAAATTAATTTGTTTTACAATCCAAAACACTTCTTAGGACTACTAAAATATCATAAAAGAGGACCATCTTTCTGCAGGAACAATCTGTAGGAGTTACCATGTAAGCTATAACAGCAAGTTCATATGCTACGGACTGTGCTCCCAGCTCAACCTCACTGATCACACCAGTCAAGAATCCTCCCAGTTCAAACATCCACCACTCCAGACAAAGCATGAGCATGCTGGGGATGGCCAGCTGGATGAATGGGCCCCACTCCTGAAGACAGTCGAGTGACCAACCTGAGGGTCAGAGGAAGAAAGCACTGGGATTTTACATGGTGATATCAGAAAGAAAAATCCTTTGGTTATCTTTCAAACAGGAATAAAAAAAACAGATATGAATGAATAAGTGACCTTGTTAACAACATAAATAAATTTTTGTGTTAGTTCTTTGAATAAACCGCATCTGATGTTAGTTGATCTTCAGGTTGAAGGTGCAGTATGGAATATTCATAAAAAGCAATAATTTTAACAAAATAATGCCTCCACGGGGTGTTTGGGGAAGGGGGGGTGTAGAATGAAATTACACTATTTTTTTCTTTCTATTTGAAATAAAATATAATAAAATATTTATTCTGACAGGCACAATGTTGGCATTATGTTTACATCTACCAGCCAATAGCTGGCAGAGCGGCGGGCACCACTGTGGGTTGCCTAATACGGTGAATAGTCTGGCACAGCGAGACTGGTGCTGTGGAGTCTGCAGGTCGAGCAAATGGAAGCCCTGGGGATATGTGGTGATTTTTTACCTAATTTGCTTTTCTTAGGGTCAGTGTTTCCCGACATGTGACATGCACAGAAAAGTGTGGAAAAGTCTATTATCAGCTCACAGGCTAACACAGAGCAGCAGGTTGCCGAAGCGTAGGAACTCTGGGCTGCGGGTTTGGCTGGAGGGTGCCTCGGAAGATGCGGTGGCTGGGTGGAGTAGCAAGGTGTGCAGGATGGCGTAAGGAGGACGGAGGATCTCTAGAGGATTACTGGAAGTTTCGGTTTGCTCGAGAAGATTTAGAGCAGATAAGTGAGCTTTTTGCCATGAACTGAATTGATGACTGAGCGACGAACAGATAGTACTCTCCAATTATCAGAGCCAGTGTGATCAACAGGGCTGGAGAGCATAATTATTGAGCAGAGTGCGTAATAATTTGTTCTCCTTCTTGGATCCAGGATCAGAGGGGATTTGGTGAGGACAATTTGGTAGCATTCGAGCGCACGCAGGGGTCAGGAGCCTGGTACCCGATGGCAAGAGGCTTTGTTCTGTTGTTGTGGTGCTCATGTGCCATATTCCACCTTTAAGCCAAACATCTTAAGCTTCAGTGCAAATCTTTTCATCTTTCTGCACTGTCACATCATCTTCCAAATAAAAGATGTTTTTTAACCTTTACCTGCAATAAACTGTAGTCACAGTGATTTAAATTAAATAACATGTTCATGGAAGGGCCAAACTACCTGCTAAAATCTACATGTACAACAACTAGACACAAGAATATAAAACATAAGTCAAAGCCACAACAAAATCAGTGCCCACTAGTGACCCCCCTAGTGCTAGACTACGCCGCCCGCCAAATAATTTAAACAAAAACAAAATAAAAAAAAAAAACAAATATAAAAAACCCTAAAACTTCCCTGAAACCTCTCCTCTACTTTGTATGACACAGTTACAGTGTGTTATGCGCTCAGTTAACCATTACACGAAAACAATAACTTGGTGTGAAAGAGCACTGAGCTGACAGGTTGGTGATGTTTTGTTTTTGTTTGAGATCTTAAGAAAAATCATCATAACTAACCTCCCCATGTGGCCTTATGGAGACCCTTCACACAAATGTAAATAAATAAAACCACCGCCAGCACATACTGTGAGATGGCATTGGCTGCTGCAGATCCACTGAAAGACAAACAGAAGATTTTACTGCAACAAAGAAACAGAAAACAGTCTGTTATAATATTAACAATGTGGTTTACAGGTGTTTTAATAATCCAGCTAAACCTCATATTTGTTTTTATTCAGCTTTAACATGAATTTCTGTTGTTGCTACAATCAAACATTTTAAAAGATAATTATTTAAAATGATGATCAGCTGATGCTGGTGACAGAACTCAGAGCTTCAATTCAAGGATGATGTGAAACTTACGCAATACCCAGATCCAGATGAAAGAGGAACAAATAGTTGATCACAACATTGAGGATATTTCCTATAACTCCTGTTACAACTTGAGGCCATATAATTCCCTGTAAACAGCATCAGACTCTGGGTTTAAAGGTTATTTAAATCAATATATCCAATAACTTTATTTAACACTGTTCATGTGCACATGAGGTAACAGCACCTGGTTCTGGAGATACCTCCCCTGCAGCTGGTACATAAAAGCAGCCTGAAGAAGGAGAACAGATTGTTGCTTAAATGTTGCTTTGATGTAAAAAATAAAAAAATAAATAAAAATTTAAATGTGAGATTACAGCAAGAATACAACTGCAGAGCAACAGATTCAATATTTTATTCAGTAAACAACATCAACTTTATAAGAGCTCTTCTCCAAAGTACCTCAGCTCTGATGGTGAGAGCTGGAGACAATCGTCATCTGATATCTGCATTTTTCTGAGGAAATCTCAGGGTAGCACCTCCAAACAATAATTTCAATTCTGAATCAGATTTTTTCTTTTTGGTTTTAACTTTGTGTGATATAAAATGAACTGAATGTTTAAACTCACCGGCAGTGCAGGCATGAAAATGTTCACATACACCTGGGAGAGTCTTCATGGAAAAATTAAACAAAACAGAAAAACAACAAATCATAAGAATAAAGATTTTCTGACTTTATATAAAATATACTAATGAATCTGAGATTACAGAGTTGTGTAAACAGGATAATATCAGCAGCATTTTGAGGAGGACTTCACCAAACAGAAGTCCATCTACATTCAAAAATCTGCTTCTATAGTCTGTGTGGGTGCAAAGCAAATCCTCTTCCCCAAAAAAATCATTAGCAGTGTCACACTGTGCACGTTTTGCACTGAATATTACTGTCCATGCAACAAAGTTCCATTCAGAATAAGAGAACATTTATATTTGTAATTACAAGGACTAGAGATCAGCATCAACCAGAAACTGCAGGCTCAAGATCAAAATGTAGCAGCAACTGTTTCTTTCACAAAGTCAAGCATTCAGCTT
>SSNP01000038.1:2408508-2448338 GCA_006937955.1 Pachypanchax playfairii | reverse complement strand
TCACAGAGTTTAAATAGTAAAGTGCAACAGATAAATAAAACAGACACGATGACTTCGTGACTGTCCATATTCTCACCACCGGTCCAGCAAGTTTGAAAAGCTGTGTCAGCTCATTGCGGTACTCCAGCGGAACCAGGTTCCATATTCTCTTTAGACAGGAGTCTGAACCTTCACCAGGGTCCTGATCACCTGATTTCAGATCCACCTTCACTATCTCAGAGTGTGTGACCACTGCTTTGCTACAAGTGTCCATGTCCTGCTGTCAGCCTGCAGTCTGGACTGACTGTCTGGGAGGAGCAGTGGACAGACAGCAGCAGGGACTTCAGTTAGTAGGAAATCAGAAGAGGGGTTGGCCATGTGTTCTCAGAACCAACCACCTCCTGCTGCAGTACAGGGGGGAAGTTAGCCACGTTGTGTTCAAGTCAGATTCAGTTTGGTGGAAGAGAAAGAGTGTTCCCACTGAACCGTTTCCACTCAGAGCCCTAAAACTAACTAACTAACTGTCTGTCTGTCTAAACAGTTTAGTCTTCATTAATCTCAAATTGTTTGGAAAAACGTTCGGGTTTCACAGAATGTGAGTTCATATACACTCACCGGCCACTTTATTAGATACACCATGCTAGTAACGGGTTGGACCCCCTTTTGCCTTCAGAACTGCCTCAATTCTTCGTGGCATAGATTCAACAAGGTGCTGGAAGCATTCCTCAGAGAGTTTGGTCCATATTGACATGATGGCATCACACAGTTGGCGCAGATTTGTCGGCTGCACATCCCAAAGATGCTCTATTGGATTGAGATCTGGTGACTGTGGAGGCCATTTGAGTACAGTGAACTCATTGTCATGTTCAAGAAACCAGTCCGAGATGATTCCAGCTTTATGACATGGCGCATTATCCTGCTGAAAGTAGCCATCAGAAGTTGGGTACATTGTGGTCATAAAGGGATGGACATGGTCAGCAACAATACTCAGGTAGGCTGTGGCGTTGTAACGATGCTCAATTGGTACCAAGGGGCCCAAAGAGTGCCAAGAAAATATTCCCCACACCATTACACCACCACCACCAGCCTGAACCGTTGATACAAGGCAGGATGGATCCATGCTTTCATGTTGTTGACGCCAAATTCTGACCCTACCATCCGAGTGTCGCAGCAGAAATCGAGACTCATCAGACCAGGCAATCTTCTATTGTCCAATTTTGATGAGCTTGTGCAAATTGTAGCCTCAGTTTCCTGTTCTTAGCTGAAAGGAGTGGCACCCGGCGTGGTCTTCTGCTGCTGTAGCCCATCTGCCTCAAAGTTCGACGTACTGTGCGTTCAGAGATGCTCTTCTGCCTACCTTGGTTGTAACGAGTGGTTATTTGAGTCACTGTTGCCTTTCTATCAGCTCGAACCAGTCTGGCCATTCTCCTCTGACCTCTGGCATCAACAAGGCATTTCCGCCCACAGAACTGCCGCTCACTGGATATTTTTTCTTTTTCGGACTATTCTCTGTAAACCCTAGAGATGGTTGTGCGTGAAAATCCCAGTAGATCAGCAGTTTCTGAAATACTCAGACCAGCCATTCTGGCACCAACAACCATGCCACGTTCAAAGTCACTCAAATCACCTTTCTTCCCCATACTGATGCTCGGTTTGAACTGCAGGAGATTGTCTTGACCATGTGTACATGCCTAAATGCACTGAGTTGCCGCCATGTGATTGGCTGATTAGAAATTAAGTGTTAACGAGCAGTTGGACAGGTGTACCTAATAAAGTGGCCGGTGAGTGTAGAACTCTGACCCAGTTTGAGCCAGTGAACCGAACCATCTAAAAAAGACAAGTTCTCATAAATGAAAATCTCGTGTAGTGGTATAAGGAAAAAAATAAGTGTAACATTTTTAAGATGGACACAAAAAAACTAAAAATATTTTATTTATGGTGGAACAATTGGACCACATGCCACATACAATTTCCTATCAAGGATTAATAAAGTATGACTGAATTAAAGTGAATTAAATTGACAACCCCCCCCCATCCCTTATGTGAACACAGCAAAATTTCAGTTGACTCAAACATTAAATAACTGATTTGATTTATTGATGTTTTCCAATGATTAATTTGAGGAAAAACAATTTATTGTAACAGACGTGTGATATAAAAATATAAATTTCCATTAAATACTGGAGTAAACAGTATGAGACAACAATCAGTGATGAGAATATATAATTTAATTTATATTATATAATATATTTATATTATACAATATATCCTGTAATCAAATTTTCAATTTAAATATTTTCTTGAATGACTAAGTGATAATACAAACACTCCAAAAATCCAAAATTGAAAATAAACACAGATCTTTTTAACAAACTGCATTTAAAAAGTTTGACAAACAACCACCTGGTTTTTTGATTCATAAGTCAGACATGATCAGGTTGAAGGATTTTAAGTGAAAATCAAAGCAAAGTGCCTTAAAGCTCACAGGGGTGATATTTTGGTATGAGAGAGTTGAAATGTGGAGCACACACTGGGCTTTATCTGGCACTCTTTGGTAGAAAGGGTTGTAGTGTCTGGAGCTGCAGCCAGCTGGAGAACTTGATTCTCTTTGGCATCATTTAAAATAATTCATTTGAACAAACCCACCAAGATGCTGCTGATGATAACTCCAGTCACAAGTACAAGGATCATGGTTAAAAGCATCAGGCCACGCCACACAATCAGCTGTCTGACAGATAAAACCTCTCCCACTGTGGTCGTGGTGAACTGGATCTGTTCTGGACTGTGGACATCATGGTGTACATCGTCAGCACCACTGGACCTGCTTGGTCCAGCATCACCCTGTTTCTGATTTGACTCTAAAGATATGAGACAGAGTTTGTCGGGAATTAATTGCTGCTGTTTAATATTTTAGTCTATAAAATTTTTCAGTTGCTTTTTCTCACCTGAGTGTTCAAAATCAAATGTCTCTTTTTCTTCTCTGATTTGGACTCCTGCTCTTACAAGAGCCTGATCAGACACAATAAAGAGGGATTTTAAAACGATGTTCACGGCATGTTTTACTGGAAGGTTTTTAATACAGACCTCTGCTGAAGCTTTTTCCCAATCAAGTCTGAACAAAAATGCAATAAAGAAAATTGCTTGCAGTGATACACAAATGGTGAGTCCAGTCCACAACCCTGTTACAGACACCAGGGACAGAGTTTTAATGGGACACAAAACCTTAAAGAGTCTGAAGAGTGAATTTACATTTGTCATGGGTCTCACCAACAATCCCCATGTTTGCAGCAAACATGAGGGACACGCCAATGGGAAACCCAATGAAGTAGAAACCAACCACATTAAAAACTGCACCAATCAGCTGCTTTCCTGCTCCTCTGAGAACACCTGCAGCCACACCCTAAGGTGAGTACATATAGATCTGATTTACAGCCTGTAATTAAACACCTGTCATCACAGATTTAGACATTATAAAAGAATATTTCTCACCGCAGTAGCATCGCTGACATGCATGAAAGCAAATATCAGCATCACATCTGCAACCCTCTGAATTATGTCCCTAAAAACATGCAGAAACAGATTCATTTGAGATTATAGAAAAACATTCTAATCAAAGGAAAACATTTATGTTTAATATTAAAAATCAAAGACTTTGTTTCTTTTTAGTAAGATAACAGCATCATTATGATTTCCAGCTGAAACTGATCGGATTAAGCTCGACTTGCACAATTTTTCAAGTGAAATTAAAGCATCAGACAGAAAGTATCTGTTCTCTCTAACTTTGAAATGAAGGCGCTGTTAAACATTACTGAGACTGATTAAAAAGTCACAGTTTATTTTTAGTGAGTCAGCATTTTGGCTAATATATTACTATGTGAAGGGAAAGTAACCCTGCTGCAGGATTTAACATGTGACTGCAAGCAAAGGTCCTTAAAACAGACGTGTCAAATCCAAAAAACATTAACTTTACAGAGCACTTACTGTTCCGAGGTGAAAATGTGTCCAATGACGTTTCTGCTGATGAAGACACAGACAGCAACAAAGCATGCAGCGGCGACTTTTACACAAAAAGAAGAAAAACAAAACAATTCAGTGTCAACAAAGTAGAAATAAATTAAAAAAGACAGAAATGTTCAAACCTAAGAACCCTAAAGAGAAAGTACTGACAGTGTGAGTGTGGTAATATCCCTGACAGAGCTGTTTTCTCTGCAGGGGGTGGGATTTAATGTTTTGGTTTCTTACTGTGCAGCGTTGTGAAGAAATACTTTTATTAAAATATATGTTCTAAATACTGCAGCTTTCTACAGCTGTGTAGCAGACAGATGTGTCAGTGCACACTATGACTCGTACATGCACAGATGATGGGGACTTTGCACGACAGCTTTGCCTGTTTTATGTTTCCTGCACCAAGAGCGTTCCCGACTCGCACTGAGGCAGCGACTGAGAATCCCAGAGGGCACTGTCGAAAAGAAATACAGAATTAAAGATACTCATACTTTGAATATTTCAGCAGGAACTTTTGAGACACTGTGATTGTTCAGTTTGCAGAACGAAGAAATGCAGAAGTAAAGCCTGAACAGAAACCCACCAAACCAAGACGAAACGTGAAAAACTGCAGCCACCAGCCCCCTCATGAAGAGCCCCTTTAACAGTTTATATAAAGTTTATAAAACTTATAGCACTAAAAACAGCTGAGCAGCTTTCCCAGCTGCAGGATTACAACTGTATGCTGTATTTCGTCTTGGCTGTAAAAATTCTGCATGGGCGACAAAATGTTTATAGAAATCTAAAAAGCTGAATTTTGAGTTTTAAAAACTTTTTTACCCGTCAGATAAAACACGGCCAAATTTAAAAAAGATGTTCTATTTGTGTGGAGCAATGTTTTATAGGAACAATAATATTTAAATCTCTCAGTGTAAAACAAGGTGAAACACCCACCATATAAGCTACGATGCAGAGCTGGTAAGCAATAGACTGAGCGCCCAGCTCAACCTCACTGATCACACCCGCCAGGAATCCTCCGATTTCAAAAACCCACCATGACAGACAAATCATCAACATGCTGGGGATGGCCAACTTGATGAAGAGACCCCACTCCTGCAGACAGTCAAGTGACCAACCTGAGGGTCAAAGCATGAGAGTAAAGAAAGACAGAAGAGCAGAAAGTTTCATATGTAACCCAGAACCAGAGAACCAACCTCCCCATGTGGACCTGTGCAGACGTCTCCACCTGATGTAAACAAACAGAAGCACAGCCAGCAGGTACTGAGAGATGGTATTAGCCACTGCTGATCCACTGGAATGAAAAGAAGATTTACAGCAATATATTTGAAATAACTTACAACTGATTTAATCTTTTTTTTTCTTTTACATTTTCTTCACTTATTGAATTCATCAGCTATAAAACTTTGAAAATATTCAGCAATATGTTGATTTTCTTAAATAAATCCATTATCACTGTTTAAATGAGAAGAAGATTTTCTCTGTCAGGTATTATCAGCATATACCAAGTATAGAGTGCCTCTGTAAACATTATAAATACTCTGATCTTCAGTTCACAGTGAACTTAAAGAGGCCATTTCATACAAATTTCATAACTTTGTGGTTATTTCTTAGGTATTAACCTGTAATATGAAACATTTTTTATCTAAAAAATGTCAGGAAACACTGATTAACAGACCTTCCGTCAGGCTGCTTCGTCAGGCTTCGGCAGCAGCTCGTTCATATTCATTATTCAAATTTGCTGGACTCAGATTGGCTAACAAACTAGCCTATGAGAGCAAGGTATACTGTTTCCTGCCCCGCTGTGCATGGCAACGTCAGACGTCGTGTCTTCCTGTTTGCTATGTCTTATGCTACAGCTTTTAGCCAGCAGCATGCTAGGTGTGGTTTCAACTGCGGGAGCTGCCGAATACTAACAAATAAAGGAGTTGTGATGAAACAGATACAGGTCGTTTGGACTCAGGTTTTATCACCACCTGCGTAGTTTGAGAGATTAAAACTGAAAGAGAAGTTGTTGACCTGTTTTCACACCCACTATGAAGGTAAGAACACCTGTGGAGCTAAAATATTCAACAGAAACTTCAGAAAAAACATTTTTAATGGAAGGGCCTCTTTAAGTTATTTTAGTTTGATAAAGTAGAAACTCACGCGACGCCAAGCTGCAGGGGATAGAGGAAGATGTAGTTGATGATGGCATTGAGGATGTTCGCGATTACTCCAGTAATCACCTGAGGCCACATGATTCCCTGCAGTGAAAACAATTTAACCTTCTTTCTCAAATGATGCTGCATTATTCTGAATAAAAATGTGTTGAGGGACTGCACCTGATTTTGTAGATACTTTCCTTGCAGTTGGTACATAAAAGCAGCCTGAAGATTTAAAGGAGAATTAACATATTAATGTTTCTTATTTTAAATTTCTTAAAATAAAGTTATATTAAAGTACAAGTGCAACCTCTTTCAATCTTACGATTTTACACAGTAGGACAGTTTTCCTGTTTAGATATAAACAGGCAGAGATAAACAACAAGCTGTGAGCTGCAGCACACCACCTCCAACCTGCCGGTCTCATATTAACTCTACAATACGTTAGTAAGCTCATGGTGACTGCAAGGCGTCCAGGTACTGCAATGCATTATGGGTAAATATATCCACTTTGGTCCCCTCTGTCTGAAGGACATCGTTCTAGAAATCTTGTGGTTTGTTCAGATGAAAGTTTATAAACCTGAGCTGAGCTGCCATGTTCCAAATAAGTTGTTCAGGTGTTTCTGTCCTGTCATGACCTTTAACCTGCAAACCGAGGCTTGTAGAGTCTCAGATGAAGCTTTTGGGTTTTTTGGCAAAGAGTTTGAAAATTACCTTTAACCGTACACAGATTGATGGCCAGCTCATTGCTGATGTCCTTCTTCCTTAGCATCACGTTAACACACCTACATGCTCCAGAGCAGCCAAAATGACAAAACCCCTGCCTTAATAGAGGAGGTCGTGTCTGGTAACAGTTTACTCTCAATTCTTATTGGTTAGCACCGGCTGAGTTTCCTGTTAATTAAATGGTGGTACAGTGATACATGTGTTTTAGTTCATCAGAGGTTATATTATCCTTCGGCTGAAGATCTGATAAGTATCATTAATTTTCATCATTCTACTGATGTTTTTGCTGCTGGGAAAGCAGAACACATTAAACTCACCGGCAGGGCGGGCATGAAGATCTTCACATACAGCTGAGACAGACTGCAAAGCAACAACGGACGACTCACTGAATGTGGAATGGCTTTGTGAAATAATCTCAGCATCAATATTAGGTTAATATCAGACTAATGAAACAAAACCAACGTTATGCTGCACTTTCAAAGGTAAAGACCTGGCAACCTCTGGGTTCTGTTTGACAGCGAGCAGGAGAGGTTCTGTGTTGATGAGGACGGCCCAGCAGGGGAAACAGGCCAGCAGCAGAATCAGAATCCCCCTCTGAAGAATCACCCCCACGCGCTTCAGGTTACCGCTCCCATACGTCTGCATAAAACATGGGTAAGAAACAGGGAAACTAGGAATGTAAATCTGATGTAACATACTTTTTATTGTGCCGTTTACAAAATAAAGTTCTTTACCTGAGAGATGAGAGTATCACATGTTGTTGACAAACCTGTGCCAATGGAAATACCTGTGACATTAACCACCTGCAATAAGAAAATATGATTACACAATCACACCAAGAACAATCTGAGAGAAAGTTAGTGGAAGACTCAAATATCTTCACCGCAGCTGCCAGTGAAACTCCTGCGAGCTCCGTTTTCCCCAGATGACCACAGAACACCATGCTAATGATACTGATCATGAAGACCATCAGCTGAGAAATGACCTGAACAAAACAACATCAGACACAATATCCTCCAGGAATGTTCAGAAACATTAACAAGATTGTGTTGAATCAGTATTTGAGACACAAAACAAAGACCTGATGTTCTTTTTATTAATCCAGAGACCTCTCAGTAAAGTTCTCAGCCTGACTGAAATAAAACCCCTTCAGGGAAGTTTTTAAAGTATCACTTTCAACAGATTACATGGAGGGAATCATTTCATCGTGATTCAAAGAATATTAGAAGTAGGAAGAAACACACTTGGATTACAATCTAGAATAATAATTTTTAAAAAATTAATAAAGAGTGTCTGTGACTCTGGACGTAGGAACTGTTAGTAATATTTATTTACCAAAGTAATACTATAAACACCTGCATGTAGGGTGGCAGCAGAAGTTACAGGGTTTTATCAAATGTTTCTTTACTTATTTAATAATGAAATACATTTTAATTATTGAAATTTGACACTAGCTTCAAGGCACAAACATAAAAACATTCTCCTAAACCATAAATATATATAATCTTTAACAGTAATCAAGGCTAAGAAAAATCATTTGAACTGCGGTGAAAATGTTAAAACAAGTTAAAAATCTCAGATTTCTTCAAATCTGATTAATTAATTAATTCCGGTTTAGTTCCGTTACACCTGTCGGTACATTTCATTAGGTGACAAAAAACAGGAACGAAAACTGGCCTGATAAAAAACTAATATTATGATTATGATATTGCGTCTTACTGTATCCATGGCAACGTGACGCTTCCGGTTCCTGCTTTAAAAAAATCCACTTCTCAGATTGCAAAACCGGAATTAGACATGAATCAATCTTAAATCAAACATAAATCAAAGATGAATAATCAGTAAAGATAAATGAACATTTTAAAGCACGATAACGAGACCCCCCCTCCCTGTCTCTCACCACCGGAACTGCCAGTTTGAGTAGTTGCGGCAGCTCTTTCCGGTATCCTGACGGGGTGAATCCTCGAACGGTTCTTCTCCAGCTGCGGTCTTCACCGGAGCTCTGAACGGAAGACGCTCCGGTCTGGTCTCCGTTAACATTCCAGTTTGACTCCATAACGCTCTAAAAAGACTTGAATCCCAGAAGACGCGTCTCCTCCATTTGACACACAAGCTCCAATAAAACCACCTGAGATTTTAGTAAACCGAAACGGGGTGTCACGTGACGCCTGACGCAGGATGTTTTCAGCTGTCTTAAAGCTGCATTTTACCCTCTCATGTGTTAATGCACCATGTTTATCTGCAGCTCCTTGTATCATATAATGAAACACTTTCTAATTTCCTTTTTCAGTCCCCGTTTGTCCTTCTGACAGAACTTCTTACAAATTAGAATTAAAACAAACATTAAACTTAAAATTTAGTGAGTGAACTTGCTGCAGCTCTGAATCCCCTCACAGCTTCTTCATCATTCACACCTGCAGACATTAAACATCTCACTTGCAAAACAAAACAAAAGCGGCTGCACAGTAGTGCAGTGGGTAACACTGTTACCTTGCAGGTGTTGGGTTTGAAACTGGGATGGGACTTTTCTGCATGTAGTTTGTATGTTCTGTCTGTGCACGTGTGAGTTTTCTCCAGGGGCGTTGCTTTCCTCCACTGGAAGTTTACAGGCAACTCTAAATGTCCCTGGCTGTGTGTGAGTGGTTGTTTTTGTGTGACCCTGTGATGGACTGGTGACCTGTCCAGGTGTGACCCCGCCTCTCACCCAATAACAGCTAGAGATACACACCAGCTCCATGTGACCCTGAACAGGAAAAAGCAGGTACAGACTGACAGACTAATGAGAGATTGGATTTACAATTACGAAACCAGCAGAAGTCGCAACTGCAGGCCCTGAGAGCCACATCCTGCTTCAATTTTAGTATCCACACATAAAAATACATTTGATAAAGTTTATAAAGCTAAATGTTGAAATGTTCTACACATTAACTGCATGTTAACAAGAATAATAAAATAACAGGCCTGAAGTCAGCGATTCTCTGGATATCCATCAGTATTTTAAAGCTGTTAATGCTTGTAGAGAAGCTGTAAATAATGATCAGTGAGTTTGTTCCATTGGTGAATGAACAATAAACAATCCCTACAAATAAGATCTTGAAATTCCTTTTTTTAATGGTAATAGTTGAGCAATACAAAGCATCAACAGAGGTCGTCATTCAGCTATTCAAAGATAAAATCCCTGATGAACAACAATGCTTGTTATTCTGGTTTATAACTACATGCTTTGTGAGCACAGATTTAAAAAGGAATAGATCCTTATTTGACTGAGATCCTGCTTGGTTTGTGATATCTGGGGTCAAATTCTGTCTTAGAGGAAAGTGAACTGGTTCTTATTTGATGTACATTGTGAAAAAAAAAAAAGAGAAGAAAGTCAGTTATTGGGGAGTCAAACGAAACAAAACAAAGTCTTAAAATGGTCTTTATAAATAAAAAAAAAACAATGCTTGCAGTACATGTTGTTTCCAGGGTTGAAGAAGTAAAATTATTACATATTTCTCCAGTAAACATGCAGGTCCAGAAGATATCAACATTCCAAGAGAAAATGCTGCAGTACAACGTCTCAGTAACAAACAGCTTTGGATAAATTAGTGTTGCACAAGACTTCTGCCAAAAGAATGTAAAACAGAATCAATCTGATGTTCTCAGAGCCTGTGAAAAAAACAAATACCACATGAAAACCACAAAGGAACATTCGATCCAGTGATTATATCCAGTTTAGGATGTTTGTTGTCATCTGCAGAAAGACAGCACTTAGTGTAAGATGGAACATGTTAGATCAAGCAGCCGCTTCTGGCTGTCTGCCAAGCTGATATTCTTAAAAAACCTCAAGACATTGAAAAAAATCCACATGACTACAGAACAAAATCCAGTATTCCCTATAGACTGGAGATTTTTGCTGTTTGTGCATAGTGTCTGTTAAATAAATAAGTAAATAAATAAATAAGAATCTGGACCAAAAAACACAGAAAAACAAAGATTGACTAAATAATGCCCAAAAATATGTGCAAAGTTGCCCCAAACTGTATGTAGCTAGTCCAAAATGTTATTTAATATAATCCCATAATGCAGATACACCTGCAGTCCACTACCGAAATGTTCCACAGCTTCAGGCTTCGTTTGACCCTTCCCATTCAGTTTTGGTTTTGTAAACAGTAACATTCAGAAGAGTCCTGACAGACAGCGTAAGATACATACACTATATAAGCATAAATAAATGGCAGATTTCTTCTTAGAGGATCTGAGAAAACAGAATCAAGTCATCATAATGTTGTCGGGGGGCTAAAGGCCTGTGTATGAACCAAACAGGTTCATTCTGTGTCTGAATACTTGGACATGCTGCTTCCTGTTTGTACGAAGATGATTGTAAACAGTTTTCCTCTCAACATTCAGTGATTCCTCAGACACGCTGTAGCAACCCATATAATAAATAATTGAATAAATAATAAGCGCATTAGATAAAGAATACATTCAGGTACATCGGTTAATAAATACTAGAGATCCACTCTGACAGCTTGGACGTGGACAGAACTTGTGCAGCATAAAGACAGTCACCACATGCATCACTTGGGGTGATCTCTGTATAAAACATGGCTCTATAACCTCGAGTTCTCCTGCTGTCTGCTCCTACAGCAGCTCCGTGCTCTTCTGAGGAGGAGTTCTGCTCACAGTGCAGTGAGGGTGCGGAACAGCTGGGTGAGGCAGAAGACGGAGGCGGTGAGCGCCGTGCACTGTTTAGCCAGCAGCTTGGTGCTCAGGTCCTGGCAGCTGCGATTTCCACTAGCTCGCTCTGCTGCCAGACAGAAATCCCTGAATGAGCGAGCTACATCTGCCAGACCTGCTACTGCCTCCGCATTCCTCCGGTCGCACCTGTCACAACCAGAGAACCAGAGGCAGATACCAGCCAACTCCACCAGGGTCCGGAAACTGTCAGCCAGGGAGTGAAGCATGTCCCCTGGACTCTGTCCAATCCCCACCACCTTCTGACAGCCCGACATCAGCCGCCGTGCTTCTAACTGGAGAATCCTCTTATTTTCTGTAAAGTGCGCCGGGCAGGTGTCCCGTGGGTGACGACCTCCATGTCCTGTCGCAGATTGGTCAGCACCACTACCCTCCAAAATAGAAAGAAGCTTGTCCACATCCCTGCGAAGAATTTGGAAACCTGTAGGAGGTTCTGGGTACCGCTGCTGACCCAGATGACTGAATGTGTCCTTGTGCTTTTGAGACACGTATGAGTCCAAGGTGTCCACCTGCGGTGAGAGGAGAGGGCTGAGCTCAGAGGTGGAGGTGGAGTAAAGGTTGGGGTGTGGATATGAGGGATAGTGGGTGGAAGAGGTGGAAATAAATGAAGGAACGGGGGGAGATGTTCCGAGATGAAGACCTGGTCCAGAGGTCTTGGTTACATCATTGTTCTGAGAGCGGCAGGAGAACTCGTAGACTGTGAGTTCCTCATCAAAGTTGTTAACCCCACCAAAGCAGTTTGTGTAAACTGTGGGACATCCACAAGCATCCAGTGGGACCTGGACGCTCTCTGTAATGGATTCACATCCAGACGCAAGCATAGAACCACAACCAAACTCAGACTTGAGGGGCGGAGTGGACACCAAGTCCACTGGAGTTTTGGAAAAGTCCTCACAGATTGTAAACACTCTACAACCTGCTGAAGGTGTTTTAGATGAGTCTGGATTCTGATCTGCGTGTCTACACAGACCCATTAAAGGCCTGTCGGTACTGGTCCGTCTAACGTTTTGGGACTGACCATGAAAAGCAAGTCCTGGTCCATTCAGGTTTTGTGTAGTCATCACGATCTGGGGCAGGTCAGAATGTGAGTGATTGTTCACTTTAAAACCTGGAATGTCTTCCTGTAGTCTGTTAACTTTCATGTTCAGTTCTGGAGAGTCTTTGACAGGTCCTGGAGTGTCTACCTTTAGGTCCGTGGTATCTTTTTGGAGGAGGCTTGTTATGGAGGCAGGGGGCTGTGTTACTGGTCCTGGTGTGTTCTTGTTACAGCTAGTGAAGGAATTCTGATGTTGGGGTTTGGGCTCAGTTTGTACAGGAAGCTCAGAACTTTCATCTTTCACCTCTGACCCTGAAGGAAAATCCCTTGATGAGGTCGTTTCAAGAAAAAACTCCCCGTCCACTTCAGATCCCGTGACCGTTGCATCCGAATCATCCGACTCGACTGATTCAGCTGCTTCCACCATCTCCAAGTCAAGAGTTGATGCAACATCATGACTGTCTGATACTTTGGTGATGTCATCATTTGTGTCCTCACAAGGACTCAAGTCTGAAGGCCTAGTCTCAGCTTGATTTAAAGTTTCTTGGGATCGTGATAAATAAAGTGGCAGATTTTGAATCTTCCCTCTAAGTGTTGATGCAGATAAACGACCCATAAAGGTTGGTGAACACGACTGGAAGAGGAAATGAGCTGGTGGAGGCAGCTCTTTGGAGTAATTATGGATTGTGTTAGCTTTAGCCATCATTAAGCTAGCTAACTTCTCTTTAGCTTCAGCACTTAAGTTGGAATCACTTTTAGGTTTACCTGCATTTTGATCTGAGCGTGACACATCCTGCAGTGTGACTTCACCAGAGTTAAAGGTCGGAGATAAGATGCTCGTCACAGAGCCGAGCTTTGATGTGATGGAGTTTAAAGTGAGAGCGTAATCAACATGAACAGAATCACTTTTGGTTTGGACTTCACAGTTTAGAGGAAACTTCATGTTGATGTTTGATTCATCTTTATCAGTTGGATGATCACTGATTCCACACTTTGCACTTACAGCCCAGTCTTCTTTTTCATTATCTGAACCATAATTTAAGGAATTACTAATATCATCATCATCTTCAAAAACATTATCTGAGTTGGAGCTTTCTGTAACTTCATCACTAGCAGTGACGGTAAATTTGAGACCATCAGTGGTTTCTTCATCATCAACACTTGTAACTTGTCGTGTATTGGTTGAGTTACTATCACCTAAACCTGAAGTTTGTTCTTTTTGGTTTAAAACATGGATTCTGTTGGGGGTTTCGGTGGTTTTTGAGTTTTCTTTCTCTTTTTCCACACTGTCACTTTCAGATTTGTGTACAGTGAGTTTCTGAGGCAGAAGGGGTGATGGTGGAGGCGGCGGCGGTGAACACAGTAAAGGGAAATATTTATCTACGTTTGATTTTACTTGTGAGATCAGAGGAGATTCTATAAGTCTGTTACCATCTTTAGAACTAACTTCTGTTAAACATTCAGGCAGTGCGTTGACCTCCTGTGACCTTTCACCACCTACCGGTTGTCTCTTTAAGTTGGATGAGAATACTTCCACCCTGTCCTTCTGCTCTACCTCCATCTTTCCTTCCTCAGTGATGTCAGGTAAAAACATGTGACTAGTGAATACACCTGTTGGCTCCTCCTTCTCAGCCTCCTCTCTAACGCCCTCCTGTCCCTCCCCTTCCTCCTTCCCGTCACCCCTCCGATCTGCACTTTCCTTCCCATCTGGATCGACTCGACAGCGGACTATGGTTATAATCGGAGACACCACCATCACTAGATCTGTGACAGATTTGGATTCCATCGCATCAGGTTCCATCTCCATTTCCTGTTTCCTGCTCCTGCAGGAAGGTTTTAAGTCTCGATTCTGTTCAGAAGCAGAACAAGATCCGCGTCCATGTAAAGAGGGTTTTGACAGGATGGGTTTAGACTCCAGTTGAGCTGGTTCTCCTTCAGAGTGTGTGAGGGAAGACACAGTAGGACTGGGATTTTGGGTTTGTTCAGAAGGTTCTGGATCTGAACTGAGCATCTGACCATCTCTGGATTCTGACAAAATGTCTTTAAGAAGCTTTCTGGAGGTCGTGTGTTGCTTTGATTCTGGAATGGGTTCAGGATACGTCACTCTGGAGGTGTAATCAGTTTCCATAAAAGATCGTCGCTTCCGTGACCTTTTCCTGAAGTGAGACAACGTTTCTTTTCCTGATCTTTCCTGGACTTCTTGATCTTTGTCCACTCCTCCATCTCTGTCTGTATCCAACACAGTGACGCTGATGTCACTCAGGCTGACGGAGTTCAGCTTCATCTCTGTGCAAATGTCTATAAGAAAGATAAAACAGATTCAGATACACTGATAAGAATCTTTATAGAAATCACAATTGTTTTTCAGAACTAACAGTCATGATCACACTGCAGATGCGAGTGAGATGTTGTTGTTCAAACACGCTCATTTTTGTCTTGTTGGTTTTTTAAACTTAATGTTCAGTTTCTATTGGTGTGATCTGTTTGTGAATTTATGAAATGATAACTGGTGAAACAGTTTCTGCCCAATTCTTTGTATTAACAATGTTATGAAATCAGGTGTGTTTGGTGTCAGGTACGTTTCCTTCCTGTAGTAAACATTTTAACCACCAGATGGCAGCAGAGACATCATGTAATCTCGCCCAATTTGCGCTTCAGATTAGTCTCTCAGTTAAATCCAAATCACCTCTTGGGATGGAGCCTGAGGTTGGATCTAAAGGTGATGTGAAACGATCTCTGGCATCGAAGAACTCTTCATCAGAGCTGCTGTCTCCGAAGCCAGGAGGTGGCTGCAGGATGGGGATTGGCTCCTGGTCTTTAGTTTCAGCTCCCACCACCTCCTCCTTCTCCAAAGATTCTCTGTTGTTCATATGCTGGGGGTGTGGAGGGCTGCGAGCGCTGTCTGGCGTAATGTTGGAGCAGATGTTGTAGTAGCAGCGAGCGTCACTTTGGTTGAAGTTAAACACAAAGTCTTTGTGGCAGGAGGAAGGGGATGATGAAGAAGGGGAAAGAGAAGGTTTTTTCACATCTTTGCTTTCACTTCCTCCTTCACATGATTTTCCTTGTGTTATACCTATTTCTTTCTGTGCATTTTCCCTCCTTAGCTCTTCATCATCATCTTCCTCACTGGCCTCTGGAGGGCTTGGTAAGAGGTCAGCGAGGCGGGAGAGCTCAGCAAAACACAGGGAGCTGTCAAATGAGTGGGGGTCCCCTGAGTATTTTTGGATGTTGGGGCTCTGAGAGGAGTCAGATTTGAGGAGTTGGAGATCAGCTCCCTCTACTGACCTCCTGCAGTCGCCTCCTCCTTGTTCTCCACTGTTGGCAGCTGTTAGATGGATGAGAGGGTGGGAGTGAGCTGGAGGAGGTGTGAGGAGGTGAGGCTGAACGTGGCTGTCTGAGTGGAGGTGAAGCTGAAAGGGAGAGTGGGTGCAGGTTGGAGTTTTGGAGAGAGTATTTGGATGGATGGAGGAAGAGGAGCATGATATTAAATCATCTTCTTCCAGGGCATCCAGGGAGTCACTGGAGGGGCTGGTGAGGATCCGAGAGTCAGTCTGACATGAATCTGATGCCTCTGATCCAGATGGCTGCTCGTGTGCTTCTCGTACCTCCTCTCCACCTCCAACGCTCAGGTTCTGTCCATCCTGGTTCCCCGAGTCATTGTCGGTTATTTGGATCTGTATTTGTGCACCATTTCTCTCCGTCCCCACCGTGCCTTCATTCACACCCTCTCCAGATTTGTCTGATGGGGATTTTTTCTTTTCTGTGTCAGCATCAGTTTCTCTGAGCCTTTTAACCCCCAACAGTATGTCTCCCTTTTCTTTGCCACCTTTTTTTCTCATCCTGTCTCTGGTTTTTCTTTTCCTTCCATCTGAATCTGATGAAGATCTGACACGAGGTCTGTTGGTCTGAGAGTTCAGGTTGAACAGTGGCTCCATGTCCAGGTCAGAAGAGTCGTCTGAGTCACTGGCGCATCGGGACACATAACCTGTGAGAACACAACCATTTCAAAACCAGTTACTTATTATCCAAATCAAGCATACGCCTCCTTTTCATCCAGTATTTTAAGATAATTTTATGTTCTGCACAATTTTAAAGTTGTCTGTCTCTATGTGACCCTGCGATGGACAGGTGACCTGTCCAGGTGTAGCCCCGCCTCTCGCCCAATGACTGCTGGAGATAGAAACCAGCTCCCTGCAACCCTGAGCAGGAACAAACAGGTACAGCTGATGACTGAGTGACTGACTGACAATTTTAAAGTTAAACTGGACAATGTGAAATTTTGAGCCTTCAAAGAAAATAAATTTCCCCAGTAACTTTTAAAAGGCTTTTACAGGGATTTTAAATATCATCCCAAATCTGAAAGTAGTATGAAAACAAGCATTTGTGTATGAAAATTAAATCTATTGGGATTCTATGTTATTTTGAAACTACAAAGGATGTAAATAAATGAGTAAAATGTTGCATTAAATTGGTAAAATCATAGTTTTCCACTTTTTTAGCCATCGGCAGTATGAAAAGGTCGAGCTGGTGCCTGAACTTGTGTGTTATTTCTGTACCTTCCTCGGCAGACACCCTGTGCTTCTTGTCGTCTGTCCAGAGGAAGATGTTGAGACCAGGATCAACAAACACGTGACAGTATCCTGCAATAAGGCAGGACATATCCTTCGCTGCTGCTGCCTCCAGCAGCAACGTGATGGGCTAAGAGCAGGAAACAGAAAACAGCTGCATGAAGATGAGGTCAAGAGGAAAAATACAGTATATTATTTTAATTTACAGTTCTATTTCTTTTTGTGCAGAAACATGCACATTAAAAGAAACAAGTTACGTGTGTTTATTTGATAAAGTCTCACCTTGATGTCCTGTAAGTATATTTTGACGAGACTGACTTTGTCTGATTCAGGAAGCAGCTCGATGCGTGTGATGCTGTTGAACTCTGTCAGGGTGGTCAGGATGCTCAGCTTGTGGTTGACCACCTGACTCACCCCATAACGAGCGCCGACCAAGAGGGTCACCGTTGACTCGCGGTCCTGAAGCTGAAGGTGGAGGGGGTGGGGCCCAGGTGGCATCAGAGAGGGGGAGGAGAAAGAGGAGACAAAGGAGAAACATATTCACCATTAGAATCATAGAAACAGGAATTCACAGAATTCTGTTAGTTTAAATGTGTTTTCTTTGTCTTTATTCATCAATTTAATTTAAACTACATGTTTGTTTAGTTGGACTGAGATTTTGTAGATTTCCCCTTTTTCCAGTTCATCACTTTAAATTTCACCCACGTTATTTAGTAAAACTCGTTAGTTTTTGGATTAATATTCAACATTTGTTTATTTTCCTCAACTCTGCCTGTGGCTCTTTTCTTTTATGAGATGCAGATCAAACTCTACCATCATGGTGGCAGAAAAGGATTTCCCGCCAAAACACTTGAGATCACTGAGTTCCTCCAGATAGTTGATCCGTGCCTGATCGACCGACAGGCCTTTCTGCTTGGGATCAAACTGTGATTGGCTTTTCTTCATGTGGTAGCTGATGGTCTTCTTCAGATCTTTGTCCCTCATGTTCCTCAGTAACGTGGATGAGACAAAGTTCTCAATACCCCAAGTCTTCCTGGAATGAACAAACAGGAACACAGTGTTACCAGGGCAACATGGGTTTGATTAAACATGTCGTACAGTGAAACCCTACAGATGCTCCAGTGGAACATCTGGCATTTGATCAACCAAAACGTCCCACAGCTCACTCCATCCATTCCACTTCCTGCTCATATAAACCTAAAGTTGGATGTTTGTTTAAAACAGGTGTTTCTTGAGAAAGAAAAAATAAAAACTTGTGCACTTCCAGTGATCTTCATGTCTCTCTCTCTCTCTCTCTCTCTCTCTCTCTCTCTCTCAGACACACGGTCTCACACTACAGTCCTGCAGGCAGACCATGAAACCAGACACCTGATAGTATCAGAGGGAAACCTCGTCTTCCAACTCCTCTAACTGTTGTTTATCTTTTCTACGGGCACTTTTAAACTGATTTAGCATTTAACGCTAAATCAACTGGACTGAAGCATGAATGATGTTCATCACTCCAGAAAATATAATGTTCAGCAGCTTTAAGCATCAGTGTAGATCTTTTTACTCATTTGATTTTATTATGTTTGACTCAATAATGCATCATCTGATAAGTATAAAAAACTAAATATTTCAGTGAGATTAGTATTTTTACCAGGTGAAGTAGTGCTAAAAGTAACAATTCAACCAACTGTTGAAGCTCCAACTTCAGGAACAGTTTCATTTTTGTACTAAATTTTCTGGCTGTTTGATAAATGATGTGAAGGTAATTTAAATGTGTCTCACGTGATTGTCTTCAGGTTGGCTTTAGGGGAGAGTCCACAGCTCACCAGCCTCTCCTGAATGTGCAGCGCAGCGAGTCTGAGAGCTGTGTTACACCTCATCTCCACTGCATAGCGTTCCTGCAGCACATCATTCACACCCTAAAAACAGCACAGAGGAGGAAAGAAAACAGGAAAGACTGTTTTATCATTTGTTTTCTCTTTTTTCAATTTAGCTGAGAGAAATTTCTGTGATGATGAAGGAGCTAAAAGTTAATACAAGCTAAAAGTAACATTATTTATATGGATGATGAGTTCAACTAAAGATTAACACTGAGTTGAATGATGTTTTTTATGGTGTCGTACCTGCAGGTAGAGGTACTCAAAGGCAGTGGGATCGTCCTGCAGCAGCGTCCGGAGGTCTTTGGGCAGGAAGCAAATCCTGAATAGACACCTGCAGTCATGAACTTCTTTCTTTTGAACCACCTGAAGACATGCACGTGCCACGAGTTAGTACCAGTACTTTAAAGTTTATGAATGCTGTTATAGTGTGTGCTGGTACCTGCTGTATCCTCTCGTCATCGTGCAGCAGCAGGAGTTTACTGCTGCTGTGCTGCTGCTCTAGAACCAGGGAAAAGTGTTCAATACGCCTCAGAGAAAGTTTCTCCTTCAGTGTCATCACAATGTCCTGATGATGAAGAAAAGAGACGATCTCTCATAGCAACAGAAGAGAAGCAGTTTCATTACAATACATGAATCAGTTATTTCACTATTTGGTCATGTCACAAAACATTCAACACGGCCCTCAATTCATAAAGTTAAATACAGATTTCTGAGTAGAAAGTTTTATTTTATTTTATTTTTAAGGCTTTTTATGAAACAGCTTCACGTCTGAACCCTGAAATTCAATCAGCTGTAAGTACTTATCTTAAAGAATTAGAATAAACAGATGAAAATATGACAGATTGTCGTTATAAAATACCTTGACTGTTGTGCTGGGTTCAAATTTAAAGGCCTTGGTCTGCCCGTTCTCCAGATACACCTTCAGCACGTTCGGCAGGAAGAGCAGCGAGTTCCCCTGAAAATAAATCAACAGATCAGAGAAGGTTTCAGATAAAAACCTCAATACTGTTTAAATCTGTTGGTTCCAGGACTTATAAAAACATGACATGAAGATGAGAAAAATCCTTTCATTGTTTTATTTTGTCTCATATATGTTGTTTTTAATCATATTTTATTTTCATCTTGGGTTCTTCTCACAGTGTTGCTTTTCATCATCTGGCCCGTGTCTGTCTGCGGTGGCTCAGCTTTCTCTGCTCCATCAGTTTAGGAAGTGGTTTTCTGTGTTGACACTGATGTCTTCATGTTTTGAAGTTCAAATGGGGGACAATCAAGTTTAGACAACCTCATCTGGAGCTCTTCTTCTTCATTTCAAACACAAAACCCCTCCTTCAATTTCTGCTCCACCTTCCTCTCATTTCATCTCCTCTGCATCTCCCTCTGCTTTTCTCTCTATAATCTAATGTTTATTGTCCTGTAATCACAGACATTAGGGCTCGGGAATGGGGCAGACATCGATCCATGTTCTCTCAGTCTTTAGTAATGGGCTCTCCATCCTCTGTGGCTTTTTTCCTCCAGCTGAGTTCACATCCGCAAGCAGGATGGGAACTCCGAACAGCCAGAGGGAGGGAAATACATACAGTATGAAACAATATTGATCATTATAATTCATCAAAACCTGCAGGAATATCATGCAAATATCACAGTTTACTTTTAGCTTCAAAATATACAAAACTGTTGTAAATAATCAGTGTGATTTAGACTGAAAATCTGACTTCTGTTTCATACTACTGAGATTTACCTGAGAATGTCCGTTAACTTCGACTTCCTGAGCAAAGTGAACCTTCACAGGGTTGGACCGGAGCTTGGCCCTCTTTTCTGGTGTGATGAACGATGACTTCGGGCCCTGAGATAAACACATTTATAAAGAAAGATTTGTTACTTTAAATCTCCGTAATGATTTCTGGGCGGAGATGTGAGTGATGAATCACCTGGTAAAAGGTGCTTCCATCAGCACAGCTGCTGATGAGGAGGAAGCATTTATTTACCGAACTACACCAGAACCAGAGACGCTCACACATGCAGCAGACTTACAGTAATTCTGATAAAGTGTGTATCAGGTGATGCAGCTGCAGGTCTGATGATCTGGGGTCATTCCTGTGCCATCAACATGTTGTCAGCTAACAGTGATAAAGTGGTTGTTAAATCATTCACTCCTCAAGCCAAGCAGTTCTGCTGACAACAGCATTTTCAATCCCATCTGAAGATACAGTGAACATACCGTATGCACGCTGTACAGAACACACAACATGTTAACTGACTGTCTCTCAGTGCTGCAACAGGAAGTCACGTACGTAAATCTCAGCACTGCTGTTTTCTTTTGGATTTGGGTGGAAATGCTGAGAAGCTAAAAGTTTAATCCAAAATCAAAACAATATGAACGAAGAACCAAAAAAATTTCAAGCAGTCGAAAAGAGGTTAAAAGGTAAAAATGTTTGTTTTTCAGTTTAATTCATGTATTTAGCACCAGTTTGCAACAAGAAAACAGTCAAAACATGAATGAAAAAAAGCTGCAGCAAAAGACCAGATTAAGATTTTACTTCTATCTTCTTACATCACATGATCTACACAAATAAAATCCACAAAACTCAAATCAAACGTAACTTTTTAAGTCCAGTTTCCTTCCAGCAGAACTCAATATACACCTGTTTTCATATGATGTCTCAAATTTGATGCACGTTTTTTATATAAGAGCCAAATTATACAGAAAAGGATCGTTTTCAATATTTTAATAAACTAGTGAATTACTGACATGACCAAGAAACGTTTAACCATAGATTAATAAAAATCCTAAATATGTTGGAAACGATACACTGAGTATGTTTTATTGACCCATTAAAAAACACCTTCACATAAATGTTTGTTAGTTTCTAAAAACTTATTTACTCCATGTCAGCAACTCTAACTGATCCCTCAACCACTCGGGCGTTAATACCAACCTGAGCTGGAAATACAACAAAATATTTAACAGGTAACTCATGTTGTTCCACTGCAGCCCTTTAACAGCCATCAGTGTCTCATTCCATGTGGTTCTTACTGCAAAGATTTTTATCTTCATTAATATTTCACACCCGAACACAATCAGAAACAAGGCCAGGGTGAAAAATCCATTTTCATTTGACTGCAACGTTTTGTGTTCTCTCCTCTCTGTTGATTAAACACTGCAGACTCACCTGCATTATTCTGACAACCATCACTGTCAATGTATCTGGACACTCCCTGAAAAAAAAAAAGAAACAAGGGGGGGAACGGTTAGACTCTGTACAAATTCTTTAATTTCTAACAGAGTTTCCAGGAATATTAATAATCTGTGTGTTTGTGCATCCAGCCGTCTGTGGAGACCTGATTATTTCAGCAGCTTGTTCTGGGGTCAGGTCATCGACTGCGACGTTATTGATCTTCACAAGCTGGTCGCCAGGGACGAGCCGACCATCTGCAGGACCACCTGGACACACAAAACGTCCTTGTGTTGTCATGCCTGAGGGTGTTCAATCAGCCGAGCTGGAGCTGCACACGAGCACTGACGACAGACAGCAGCTTGTATTTACGGAGTTCCTTTCATCTGATACCAGTGAATTATTATTTCTCTGAAGAGCTGGTGATCAGCACACCAACACTGAAGAGAAAAATTCTGCTTCCTGTTTGTTCTGTCAGGAAAACAGTGCATCTCCTGCATATATTACCTTTTTACTCGTGTTTCCTGCAGCACTGTGCAAAAGTCTTAAGTCGTCCCTCAGTTTTTTACAGTCAGACTTTCTTGATCATATAATTGTTCAGAGTTTCTGAAGGTCTTTTAATGTTTTTATTTGGACTTTAGTAGATAGTCAGTAATTGCCTGTCTATATACCTGAAGTCTTTGAGAGGTCTGGTACACAGGAGCGATGAACCAGAGTCGTGTCAACACAGCAAACTTGGCAAAGAACCAGATCTTGATGGGATCTTGAGGATTTTTGTTTTTTCTTTACCCTTGAGGTGAAAAACCCCAGACGCTGTAGGAACCCCTTCTATCGTCTTCAACATCATCGTCATCACCTCTTGTTTATTATTTCTAGGCCTGGATCCAGAACTGAGGACCTGCACTGTTGATCACATTGATTTTCTCTGTTGTTTCAGCTGTGAATTGATTAAGAACAGTCAGTCGTTCTCTTTATCTCTTGTTGTGTGTTTAATTATCGTCTGATTAACATATTACAGAAACATTATTGCTGCAGGTTGCACTGGAAATAAATGCACCCTTAAAATATGTTGAAAGATGTAGAATATAAGAAATAACTCAGCTTGATCATCCTAATCTAGGCCTCCAACCAGCACCACCATCCTCCATCCCTTTAATCAGCATCAACCTACAACATGTTTCTGCAGCCAACAGCATCAGGTGACTCTCTAATTAAGTTATTCATATGTGCAACCAGAAATTACTTGATATTTGAATAAAACATGTACAGATGCAGGCAACACTCATCAGACTGAAAATGTTTTAAAATAATGGATTCATGTTTCACTGTCAAGATGCTCTTAGAGAAAGATGGAAAGCTGAGCCAAGACTCACTGAGGCCTCTGGTGACTTAACTGTGTGTGTGTGTGTGATGGATAGAAACAGATGGTGACAGGAGAATAAAAGGTTCTGTAATCTGCTCTCAGATCTCTGTATCTTCAACAGTACAGCAGAAACATTTTTATAGAGAGGGAGAAGGAGCTGCACGGTGGTGCAGTTAGTAGCGCTGCAGCATGACAGCGAGGGTTTGAAACTCGCCATGTGTAGGTGTTCTTTGCAGACTCTGACTTCCTCCCACAGATCAAAGATATGTTTGAGGTTAATTAGTAACTCTAAATTGTCCCTGGCTGTATGTGAGTGGTTGTCTGTCTATATGTGACCCTGTGATGGACATGTCCAGGTGTGTCTCCGCATCTACCTGATCTTCAGTTGTCCAAAAGAAAACTGTTTTCAGTTTTTTGTTTTATATGTACAAATAATTTATTGTAGCAAAAACCAAAAGCAGCATCTAAATTCTAAATGTGAAGCTACATGTGGTGAAGCAGAACAAACCGTGAAAAGACACGAGTGTGTGAGTGGAAACAGGAACAGATTCACACATCCAAAAAGCTCCAGGATGTGATTTAATCCATGTGAAGCTAAATGAATGACTGTAGAGAGTCAGTCTTTAAATAAACATGTGAAAAATCTCATTTTTAAAATACAGTATCTGAATATTATTTTCTATGATATTTCTCAGAATTAAAAAAAAAAGTTACTTCACAAAAACAAAGATCACAAACAATATATGTTTATCGTGAAATCCAAATATTTTCAACAAGACACGAACGTGTGTACACAAATAAAGTCCTCAAAACATAAAACATATTCGTCCTGCAAAAGAAATGGGATAATACTGCTGTAAAATCAATCCATAATTAATAAACAAGGATCTATAAACTTCTATTGGAAATGTTACTAAACCCTGAGTATTATTTTCTGACTGCAGAATTCAAGACTGGATCTTTTTCTTCATGCACAATTTTTTAAAACAACTTTCTGTCAAAGAAAAACTCCCTTAAACTTCCTGTTATGTCAGTGTTAAGTTATAATAATACTAGAAAGCAGTTGGAGAGCGCAGACCTCCACCAAGCAGAGCATGATCTCACAATAAAAAACAAATCCTTCCCAAAAACAACAAACAAACAAACAGACATGAAAAGCAACCTCCTTGATGGAGGTCATTCTGTTTGACCTGTTTCTCAGGCAAACCTTCAGTTCAGATTATTGTGTCATACACACACACACACACACACACACACACACACACACACACACACACACACACACACACACACACACAAGTGTGTTTTGTTATCCTTATGGGGACCGTCCATTGACTTCCATTGATTTTAGTAACTAGATTTATACCTAACCCAAACCCTTTTCCTAACCTTAACCATTACTGATCTATAACTAACCCTAAGACTAACTAAAACTCTATTCACACCATACCTATAAACCTAACCCTAAAAAGGGGAGTCCCCCTCATGGGGACCAGGCTTCGGTCCCCACAAGAACCCTCGGACCCCAGAAAGATAGTAAAAGTCAGGAAACGGGTCCCCAGGAGGTCAGAAATAGTGTGTTTTGTTATCCTTATGGGGACCGTCCATTGACTTCCATTGATTTTAGTAACTAGATTTATACCTAACCCAAACCCTTTTCCTAACCTTAACCATTACTGATCTATAACTAACCCTAAGACTAACTAAAACTCTATTCACACCATACCTATAAACCTAACCCCTAACCCTAAAAAGGGGATTCCCCCCCATGGGGACCAGGCTTCGGTCCCCACAAGAACCCTCGGACCCCAGAAAGATAGTAAAAGTCAGGAAACGGGTCCCCAGGAGGTCAGAAATACAAACCCACACACACACACACACACACACACACACTTGCAAAACATTAGTGCCCCTCTGCACTTCCTTTGTTAATGTAATTTTCTGTGCATCTCTGCAGTATCAGCCTGCAGTAACAGCCTCCTTTGGGGGTTTCACTTTTGTCAGTTTGCACTGACCTGAGGTCTGCAGTGATCTGGCACAGCTTCACACTGTAATCTGCTGAGGAGTGTTACTTTATGTAAATGAAACACATAGTTCTGGAGACAAGAGCTTAAACAGACTGACAAATGATCTGATCAGTTTTTTGGAGACATCTGTATGACATCTGGATTACATCGTTAGTGAGCTGAGCTGTTCGGCTCTGTGACGATGAACTTTTGAAACTGAAGATGATGATGGTTTGATGGGTATGACTATTAAAACCACTCCACAGTTGTTCTGGTCTTGTATCAGCTGTGAGTTGTTGATACTTTCATTTTGTTTTATTTGTTTTAATTCGAACTACTCAGAGCAGTTGCCCTACCTGTGGTGACCTCCTGCACCAGGATTGGGATCTGGGATGAAAGAGTGAGGCCATGAGAGTTGAGGTCCGGGTCTTTATGGATCTGAACATTAAACCGGAATGGGTAATTCCTCTGATCGGAGCTGCTGGACTCTGCTGCCTTCCCATCTGCTGCAGCATGATCTCTGAAGAGGAGAATGTTTTATTACAGGATTTCAACTTCCAAAGTTTTATGTCTGGATTAAAAACTGTGTTATAGTGTAAAAACCTCAATAAACACAGTTAAATGATTTGGACATAATACAAACCAGAGAAAAATATCAGCTCACTAAAACATTTTTATGTCAAGAATTACAACCATAAATTCCATAACTATTTTTTATGACTGTGTGCATTAGTTTTATCTGTTTAATCTAAAGTCGAATCACTGGGGCATCAGGTTCAGGAGGGGAACCCAGACACTCCTTCTGTTAGCAACTTACAGGATATCCTGGATCTTGTTCTTTTGGTCAAGATCCAGATCTCATGACCAGATGAGGATCTGAACTTAGACAGACTCTGCCTTTCAGCATCCACCCACCCACCCATCCATCCATCCATCCATCCATCCATCCATCCATCCATCCATCCATCCATCCATCCATCCATCCATCCATCCATCCATCCATCCACCCACCCACCCATCCATCCATCCATCCATCCATCCATCCATCCATCCATCCATCCATCCATCCATCCATCCATCCACTCACCCACCCACCCATTCATCCATCCACCCACCCATTCATCCATCCATCCATCCATCCATCCATCCATCCATCCATCCATCCATCCATCCATCCATCCATCCATCCATCCATCCATCCTGCATCCATCCATCCACCCTCACCTGTTTAAAGAGTTAGACCTGCTGCCTAGGTCTCGGGACCGTCTAAGCCATCGACCCACTACCTGTTCCACTCGGCTGGTCCTGCGGGACGGCGACCGACTTCGGTCCTGCAACTCCATTTACCTGTCAGTGATCAAAAGACAGGTGAGTCACTGACACAGTTCAACAGAGATACAATCTAACTTAAGAGTGATAAAAGGATCTAAACTAGATCTGAAACAGACTGTCCTGACCCACACAGACAACAAACACAATGATACGTTTTAAATGAAGAGATAAAAGCTTCTAATCAGAGTATTTTTGTTACAACAGTAAACTTTCATAGTTATTGCAGAGAAGAGTTCAGATAGGCCTGTGACACAGAACATAACAGAAACCTGCTGCCTTAATAAACCACAAAGTTTAACATAAAACCTGGCAGTGGTCTTATAATGTGGAAACTGTTGTTACGATAGTTTGACAAGATTGATGGAAATGTTTTTTTGTGTTTTTATTAGATGAAACTACAGTTATGATGAAAAGAACAAAAACAAACATTCAGTTTCTTATTTAGAAGGGTAAAGAACTTCGAACACCTCATTTAAAACCAAAATATTAATTATTTAGATCCAGAAAAGGATTGTATCAGATACATTAAACTATTAAAACAAGCAGATTATCATTTCACCAATCAGTGTGTTTTAGTAATTTCATTTTAGAACAATTTGAAAATGATGCAACAGAGTTTTTTCCTGGGCTAAAACTTCAATTATACTTTTTATTAAATTTTAAGGCTCAATAAATTTACATTTTTTGTCATTATTACATTTTCATCAAATTACAACATAAACTAATCAGAAATGATCTAGTTTGTGTTACGCTGAGGACAACAATGATGTCACTTGGAGCACCGTGCAGCCCAATCGGCTCTTAGTCTGATTTATGTGCCACTTGATCTAATATTATATTCAGACCTCAATAACTATCAGTATCAGTGGTTCATGATTTCTAATAACAAGACTCCTTCCTTTTAATGGGTCCTTGGTGTGCGGCCGTGAAGCAGGTGGTTGACACAGAGGGGGACCGTTAAAAGGCGCTGGTGGTTTTTAGGATAGATGTAATGGACACGGAGCTGCACAGAGTCTTTAGAGTGTTGTTAATGGGTCATTGTGGAACCATCCAATGTTTTACGTAATGCCATATCAGATTACAAACTCAAACATCTTTATTAGGATCTGCAGACTGAAGAAAGAAACATTTGCTGAGTGAAACAGATTAAATCTAAACAAATTTCTTAAAAAAAAAATATATATATATATATATATATATATGCAACATTAGAGATGTTGAGCTCACCTGTTCCCTATGGTTTTTTAAAAACCATATAATTAATTACAGTTAAAAATGTTTACATGGAGGGGGCGGAGCCAGATCTTCCTCACACATTATTACACTATTCATAATTTTTTGCAGTTTCAGAGACACACAGATCTTCTGAGGTGACTGAGAAAAACACACTTCTTACGTCACTTTAATGTCATCATAAGTTAAATAAATTAGCCTGTAACTGACAGTGGGCAATAATATGTAATCCAATTACTCTGAATGATGGAAAAGAAAAATACATTAAGAGATGAATGAATGATTCATTTAATGGAGAAATGATTTCATCATCTAGCTGCCAAATTTAGACCGAGAGGCTGAACTGTGAGAGAAATCAGGATGACGAGTAGAAAACTGACAAATTAATACATGAACAATGATTAAAGTGAACGCACCAGCAGTGCGCCATATTGTGAAAGTGCAGAAAGACGGATGTATTTATGGTATAAACCTATGAGAACTGATGGATTGATTGAGTGAATGATGGGATCAGGACTGCAGAGTCCCTCAGGGAGGAGCTGCAGGAAGGACTCTCCCTGCAGACAGACGCTGAGGATTAGAAGCATTAGCACCCTCAATTAGAAGAAACAAAAAGAAGAGAAGAAGAAAAAGGAAAGATAAGAAACCGAATGAGGTGACAAAAGATGATAAAAGTAATAGAAGGTGAGAAAAAAGAAGCTTTGGTGATGTAAGTGTTGAGGGACACACAGACAGACGTGGTGTCTTCTGAAGGATCTTTGGTTAGAAGCACATTATCCATCCATCTGTTTGCTTCTCTCTTTTCCTTCTATCAGACCCTCAGAACATCCTTCTCAGGTTAGAATCCCAATGCAGGAGGATATTTGTGTGTTTCAGGGAATAAATATTCACACCAACTCACGAGCATTATGGGTAAAACTGCAACACTCACAAATGAAACTTCCAGACTCTGAAGTTTACAAACTAAAGTTGCTTCTAAAACAGAATCTAATGAGTGTTCATGACTTTTAAAGAGCTAAAACATTCATTCACAGCAGTCTCTTATCATTTTATAAACACATCATCTTCCATAGTGGCAGTGACTGACTAAACACATGAAGTACGAGCTCTGCAAATCAAATCAGCTGTAACAGCAAAGCGATTCTTATTCTGCAAACACAGCATTCAAGATAAGAGATCAAGAAAGGAAATGTCAGCTTATTTTTTGAACAGGTGTAATAATAGAGCTGCTGGAAATTTAATACTGTAATTCTTTCTAACATAAAGCACGTTGCCTCAGTGTAACATGTTTTATTACAGTGACACAAATCCATCTGTGTTTGTCTCTTTCCTGTCCTCTTAGACCCCAGTGGGTCCAGGCAGAACTCATCCTGGTTCTGGTTCTTCCAGTCTCCAGTTCATGCTGCTCAGGATGGAATGATGATTCAACCCAATCAGCTGGTTCCTTAGGAAATGTTTTATTTTTACTTTCTTTAAAGTGCCTTGAAACAACTTTTGTTATAAACGAGTGATTTAGAAATGAAAATGAATTTAATTAAAATTATTATAAGATTTATACTGAATAAAAATATATACATCAGTTTAATTACTGCAGCACAAATTTAAAAGCAGCTGGAGTTGGATGATGTTGCGAAGCAGCGAGAAGGTTCTGGGTTCAAAACCAACTGGCATGTGTTGATCTGGTGACGCCTTATGGGGGTAAAAGCCCCGTCCCCATACAGTGGAAGGTCATTTTTGGGTTAGAGGTTATGTTTAGGGCTGCGGTTTGAACTGAGTCCAGATCCGGATCAGAATCAGGGTCAGGGTCAATATGAAGTCCTAACAAGGATAGAAATCTAAACTGGCCCCATGACCTTTGACCTACAGCCCTCTGGATTAGACACCAGCCTCTGAGACCCGGAACAGGATTAAGTGAGAGAAGGAAAATATAAATACTCACATTTCATTAAACATTACTGTGCTTGTAAAAAACTAATTAACAAATATCTTAATGACCTTGATTGTTTAAAAATAATATGCATTTTTCCTGCTTTTTTTTTTTATAATGTAGTTTTATAAAAGTCTAAGCACAAAATATATTAATATTATTAATAATCTGGGCAGGTTGTTAAACATGATGGAAATCCAGTTTCAAAGTACTGATCACTTGATCTCTTTCCTGTGTGTCCCCTCCTCTTCTTTTTATTAGATTATTGTTTATGTTGGAGGAATCAGATTTCTCACAAGCTCTCAGCTTCACAACACAAACGCAGAAATGGATCTTAAAGAGAAACACCACTCTGAGAATAATACATCATGTGTAGTATATACAACACAAACCAAAGCTTGTTATGTAATAAAACACTTTAGTTTATTTCTAGATTTACACACGAGGTATATAAAGTATACTAGATGGTTAATGTTTGTAGCATTGGAACTTGGTCCCTCCTCTTGTGCTGCTTCATCAGATTTAAGTCAAAGTTCCAGTTCTGCTGATGGAGTCCAAATATCTGAGTGACATATTTACAGATAACAGGAAGGAGGGAGGAGATGGGGATGAAAAACACAACTAGTTTTTAATCCTCACATTGTTTACACCTTCTCGACCCAGAGATGGTTCAGGTGGAGGCTGACGGGTCGATCTCCAGCTCGGCTTTTTCATTTGTGTGATACTTTGTTTGCTGGAACATGCTGCTTTGGTAAAACATTTCCTAACTCAGTTTTATTTTCAACCTCTGATTGGGATTTATTTCCTTTCAGATCACAAATGCTTTCTCATATTTACCTTTTCCTTCCTCTACTTTCCTTTTTACTGTCTGATTTAAAGCTGCTGTATAGAGTCGTCTCTGCCAGAACTGTTGGCTTTTTGTTTATTGCTGAGACAGGAGGCGGGCAGTATAACAAATACTGCAGAGAAACACACACACACAGGCTGACTGCAGCAACCCTTATAGTGTATCTCATGCGTCTACACATGCTCTCCTGTGCACATTTATTTGTAAAAGTTTTCAGAATTTCTCTCTGTCTAAATTCTTTCCTCTTATATTCATCACACAGTATAGTTTAATGGAGTATCTGATACTTTAGCCAAGTTTTTTAGTCAATCTCTCATTTTTGCTTTGGTAGTCTTTGCCAAGGTTTTTGTAACTCTGCGTAATGCTGATGCTGCTCACCGACTACAGCAGCAAATCTAGTGTAAAGCAGCAGAAAGAGACTGAAATGTTGGATTAAAAGTAGAAAGTATCTCAGATTTAAAGAAGTACAACAAATTTCAAAGTACTGACAGAATATGAAGTTATTTCTTCTGAAGTAATTAAATGTTAACTGGTGCAATTAAAAGTACAGCATAAATAAAAGATAAAGAAGTTGAAACTTTCCAAATAGTTTTCTCTAAAGGAACGAATCTGATTAAATTTAATAAATAAAGATCAGTTAATGTTTGTAGTTGATGTTAAAACCTGGAAATAATAAATGAGATTTCTTATTCCATACTGCAGCACTGAGAGAACGTGTTCATGACTCTCAGATACTACCACATCACATCTGGCTCAACATCTGTAAAACTGAGAGTTTCATTAAAAACTGTCCAGTAGTTCACACACAGAAATGGGCTAAAACATAATGATCTCATCATGTTCTGCTACTTTCACATGTCACTTCTTCCCTCTCCTCAGTACCTGCTGCATATTCATCAGTGTTCATCACTCACACTTCTCCTCCACTCATCAGTTTGTTTCTACATGACACGCCCCCTTTAAAAGCAGCATCAGAGCAGTAACAGATGGACGGTTTGTTCCCACAAGCTCATACTCCTGTTCCAGACAACCAGTCAGTCATATGATCTCTCTGTGTGTACTGAACCTAATTCCATCTGATGACCACACCTCTACCTGAATCTGTCTAACTTTGTTTTTCACTCTCATTTCTTTTTTCTACTGTTTTTCCAGCACTATGTCTAAAGGGACTTAGTTTGAGTTTTGTTGAAAACTTATGCACAAAGGGGAGCATTTATTTTTGTTTTATGGACTAAACTTAAACGTACAGTCTGTAAGAATTAGACCTTGTTGTCAAATCTGAATCCCACAGTTCATGTAGAAAAACAGACCTGTCAGCCACTCACCCCCTCCCCGCCCTGATTTTTCTGCTGGGTTGCCAGTTCCAATGTTGATCCTGGTTTAGTTTCTCTTGTAGTTGTTCAATTTTTGGGAATGTCTGAAGGCCTATTTGTTTAGCGTTGAATTTTCCTAAGTGCATTTGAACGCCCCATCAGGTGAACTATAGGTGCAGCTCGGCTGCTCAGTTGTTTGTATTTACAGGGAAGGATGTGGTGGTTTCTCAGGTTTACTACACGTTACATCAGCGCTGCTTCTTTTACTCTTTGCTGCTGGTCGTTGTTGAATTACAGCTGCTTGTGTTGAAGACTTGGCAGCCTTGCAGACTCACATGTGATTCGTTATAGAACCAGGAAGTCTGGACGTGTAGATAATGATTCTGGTACGTAGCTTTTTTGAAAATGACTGAAACTAGCTACCACCAAGCTGACTGAGATCCAGATCTGTTACAATGTCACTTTACTTTCAACATCGGTGTGACATTAAACTGTTGTGTGAGTATTTCACTGTAAAATTCTTACATATTGTACCTTTAACTGTTCTTGCCTCGACAGATAAGCTTTTGTGAGTTTTTTGTGTAAGATAAACATTGTTAAACTGTCATCCAACCTACTTCTTGCATTCGGGTCTTGACTTAAACCCGAGACATGAAAGATCTGCCTTTTTGTTGGTGATAAAAACTCACTCATTCCTACATTATTTCAACAACATTTCAGCTTACAAATCCACATAAGATGACATTTATGATGATCATATTTTATAAAATGACCACAAACAGACTTCTGTTGCTGCTGGTCCACAGCACTGACCAAATCTTTGTACTGAAGTATAAGATCACTTACAACTTTTGCACAAGTTTAAATGCACACATGCAGAGACACACGCAGCGCAGGCAAATGGGATTACAGTGTGTGTCTGCAGGCTGTGACAGGGACTTTGTGCGTCACTCCTGCTGAGCCAGATTAGACTGAGCTTCACTTCAACCTTACATGTCTGTTCAGGATAAACTGAGCGGCTTCAGCTATCACACAGTCTCACCTTCATCTCGCTGTCTGTCTCATTTTCACTTTTATCCCACACACTCCTAAATCCCCTAATCTTGTTGGCTTTATTTTGTGTACAAACCACATGCACAAACAATTCTGTTTTATATTAGCATTTAGATAAATGTACACACCTGCTCTTTGCCCTGCGTTTCAGGGCTCTCTGAAGGCGCTGGTTACACCTCACTTCCTGTTCCAGCATCATTCTGCTGAAGAGGACCCACATGATGGATCTTCATCTCCTGAGAACATACATCACAGTAACATGTGAGGAGAGGCTGTGTTGGCGTCAGTCTGCATTTGGGCTCAGCTGATAAATACGCTGCATGTTTTTCTGACAAAAGCTGAAACTAAAAGATGAGAAAGGAACAACGTGTAAAAGCTTTTGTCTTACTTCACATGAGATCATGAAACTCATTAATTTTCACAGGGAATAAGTAAAAAAATGTGATAAAGTACAGAGAAGATGAGAATATTTCCAGACTCCAGACAGAGAGGGTTTTGGAATGCAGGAAAAGTGAGACGGGGGGATGAAGGGAGAACAGAGAAGAGGAGCTCCATCGCAGCAGGATGGACCTGCCTGCCTGGGCTGCTGCTGCTGTTTGTGGAGTCCCACTTCCTCCTGTTCTGTTCTAAACACCATCCATATTTAATGAAGCCTTCACAAAGCCATGTGAAAAAGGGATGCTGGGAACTCGTTTCCCTTCCATCTCCACCTCTCTGCTACTCACAATATCCCTCTGCAGTACTTCTTCTTTAATAATTCTTACAGTCCTCTCTTCTTCTCACCTGTTTAGTTATTTTCAAAGCTAAATCTCCCATCAGGGTGTGAAACATGTAATACTGTAGTGTGTGTATTACGAACAGCTCAACTACTTCATATTTTAATTAAAAACAGAGTTGCACACAACTAGCTAAGTTGTCAAAATGGTGATCTAACAAGACGAGATCGTCTTCCTGTTTGCACACAGCCACAGAAACATTTTGATTACATGTTTTAGAGTATTTGTTTTTCTATTTTTATCAGGAAGCTTTTGGGTGGACGTAGTTTATTATCTGTCTGTTAAGTGAATAACTTAAAAAGTTATAAATTGATATAGATTAAATAATCAGGATAGGTTTAGAATCATGCAACCGTTTTGATTTTGTGGTGATTCAGAAAACCAATATTGTAGAAATATTGATTTTCATAAATAACTATTGAACTAATAATCCAATCAAAATGATTCCAGATGCTAAGGGGGTGTTTTCATGGTCAGTGGATCCAGTGATCTGGATCAAATATAAGTAGGTCTGTGTTCTGTTATTGTTGGAGTTTATGTTCGTTAGACAAAGTGCCGCCTGCATCAATAATGAATGTAGATAAATGCAGCCGTTTGACTGGACTAACAACTAACAGGCATACCAACACAGAGAGGAACACTGAGAGTGAATGGGAGAGGTGGTGTTGGGGGGGGGGAATTAAATAAAGTTAAGTTAAAAGTCTGAGTGAGGAAACCTAAAGTCTTAATAATTGTGGATTTAAAACTTCCTCCAACATATTGATGTACTTCCTTCTGATACGATCCATAAAACAGATTAATTACATTAGAAAAGAAGCTGTTCCCACAAACTGTCTCAGGTACAGGTTTGTGTATGTGTAACCATGAAAAGCTTTCTGGTGAGAAAACACGTGACAAAGTAATCAAAAGGTATTTTAGGTAATAAAAGTTTTTTTTTATTCAGTCTTATAGTATTTAAAAACAAAGTATTTAATTCAGAGTGATGTTTGCTTTTCTACAACTTAAAAAGAATTTGCATATAAATGTCTGAGGAGGTTTTCTGCAAACAGAAACTTATTAATTATAGAACATGTTAGTGTTCCAGTAATGAGATGATGTTTCAGATGAGTGTCTGCACCCTGTTTATTCTCATTCCCCCACTGTTCTCACAGATGGATCTCTACACTATTTATTTATATCCTTTTGGCCAGAAGTCAGATGGAATATGTGAACGAGATTGAAACGTCATGTTTGTATATTTAACTCTAACAATGCCGTTACTTTATACCAACAATCTCCTGCTTCACTGAGTATGAGCTGAAGAATCTAAATGATGCTTGAACCACTTTCAGGTGAGTTTATAAATCTCAGTGAGGGTAAAATATTAAATAGGGTTATTGTAACTAATCAGTTAGTATTCACTTTCTGAGGTTCTCTCATAACGGTCATAATGAAAACCCCCCAAACAAAGTGCTGAGACCTGAACAGCCACAGCGTGGTCCGCTGGGTCAAACTGAACTGACTGACAGCGAACGTCAAACTGAGTATGAAAAGTTAAAAGCGTTGGTTTTTCATTGTAAAGGGTCAAATGTGAGCTGGACTGTCTCCCAGCTGGGACAGAATGATGGACAGGTTTGACCTGAATCCATCTCCAGAAACACAGTTCATGCACATTCCAGACAGCTGATTGGTAGTTAGCAGATATGTTTGTGTTCAATGCAGAAACAAAATACAGGCAACGCTGGTGCTCATGAAGCGAACTAACACAAAATGATATTAATTATATAACTAAATCAAGAATCCTGTCAGAAAGGACTTAAAGCAAAAATATTCAAGGATAAAAACAAAATGTCATCAGGGTTATGCACAAATAAATAAATACATGACTCATTTTAAAAGTTGGAAATGAGGAATACAAAAGCATCTGCTTACAGTAACAAACAATCATGACCTCATATTTATTTACATGAAGCCTGATTAGTTCAATTTGAGCATCACTTCACAAAATGCAGCTGCAAAACATCATGAAGCTCCAAACAACAAAATCACCTTAATTATTTCTTCTGTTGTTCTAAAAGCAGTCCGAGATGTGATTAAACTGAAGGAGATTAATGGGCAATAAAATCTGTTATTTCATAACAAAAACTGTTTTAAGTTGAACTCATTACTTTAACGCTCCATGGTTTTAAAAAATTCAGGTTTAGCAATTAGCAGCTGTTGCAGCGAATCCTCGACACACGGTTCAAGGATGCAAATAAACAAACCTGTTCTGTTTTTTTTATAAAGACTGTAACAAGAACATTAAAGGTAGCAACCTTTGATATATTTATAGATTATTAATATATATTTATTATAAAAGGAAAACCGTAAACAAACAGATAGGAAACAAATGTCAGTGTCATTACTGAGAAATAAATGAGAAGATCTTTAAATCGATTGTAAAATAAACTGAGAGGCTGAACAGGTGGAACGAATCTGCAGCGTTCAAACAGGATGAAATAATGACATCAAGTACTTTTTTAATTAGTTAATGGAGGAAACAGAAACGAGAGAACAAGCTGGAAGGAACCGGCTTTGATGTGTTTTATTCATCAAAAATAAAGTGTTTTACTTTCAAGGTAAAACTAAAGAGAGAAAAAAAACTGATGCAGAGAGATCTACTTTATAAGCATCATAAAAAAGAAAATCTTCAGATTATAAACCTTTTACAACCAAAAGTTGCAAAAAATATTTTATTTTATTTATTTGCTCAATTAAATCAACAGAAAATCGTCTTTCTTCAATCTGGATGTAAAGGAAGCCAAAATTTTAGACTGAAGCCTTTTGATTGAGGAACTGTTCAGACTCAGTAACACTCAGAGTTTACTGAGGTGAAGCATCCGTCCAGTCAGAGATGATGTATGGCCTCTGAAAGCGCTTTAAGAGCTATTCCTGCTGCTGTCAGGACACACGTTAATCAGCTGTTTCAGACCGACGCTCAACCTGGCAGGAAGTACCGTCAGTACGTGAAGCAGATTACAACTGACCTAAAACCCCCCAGGAGTTGATCCTGACAGTAAGAGTCTCCTTTCTGCTGTAAACAATTAGAAAAACAAACATGTTCAGATGTTTCTTCAATGTTTACATATTTTAATCAGCTTTTTAAAAAGGATTTAGTTCTTCTAACATTCAGGAATAAGCAGAGTCAAAGATGTAGCAGCTAAAAATAACATCATACATCAGTAAAGCCTGGGAGGGCCTTCAGAGAGCAGCTGCTTCCATTCTTCTTCTTCTGTTTCAGTCGTGTCAGGACTCGCTTTGTGTTAGTGTGTTTGCAGAAAGCACAGTTAGACGTGTGCACGTCAGCTGATGCTGAGATATGCAGAGGGTCTCCAGCAGACACAGCTGAGGATGTGCTGCTGATTAACATGAAACAGCTTCAGAGCGTGATGCAGCAAACCTGTGTGAAGCAGCAGCTCCTGTAACACACGTGAGCGTCCGTGTTCTTGTTTCTGGAAAACAGTCTTCAGTCCTCAGCAGCAGCAGCTGAACACAGAATCCCAGATGTTCCCCAGCTGCCTTCACAGTAAATGAGTCTGATGATGAGATGTGGAGCAGCACTGATCCACCTTTCAGACACCTCCCTGAGCTTTCACTGAATCAGAATGTCTGTCCCAACAACCCGAGTCTTCCTCTTCATCATCACACTCAGGTGGATGTAAACTGGAAGATCTTGGCTGCAGTCCCAAACCTGTACTGGTCTGGATGCTGTTCAAGGGTTTTTGGATGTAATTACTAATTATCATAAATGAGGCAGATGAACCTACCAACAACGATTAAATTCTGAATTTGGTTGTTATTATGATAATAAGATGGTCGAATATCAAAGACTTCAGAGGAAACGAGACCATTTTAAAGAAAGAGTATAAATATCGTGTTCTGCACGAGCGCTGTTAGAGGAATAAAAGATAAAATAATTTCTGATACGAATCTATTTGTTGTTAGTGAGTATTCAACATGCACAGACCTTACCGAGCAGCGGATTCGGTTGTTTAATCCCCTCCTGAGCGCAGAACGGACCGTCCCGACCAGCCGCTACCTTCACAACTTGGTAAAAACAGCCGCACCTTCCTAAAAACCGCGAACAAGTCGATTAATCCACATCACCTGGGGGTTGAAGGCTGCACGCGCCGCTCAGAATCCCTGAATTCAAAAGGGGCGTTTCATGGTCCTCGCACTGGTCCCGGTGCAGGTGAGCTCGGTATGCTGACGGGTGAGGCGCACGCGGCTTAAACGTCGCTAATCTTCTAAATCAACAGCCTTATCTCTCTCTCTCTCTCTCTCTGGAGCTGCCTCCCTCTACCCCTGCTCTCGCTCCCACACGCGCGCGCACAAACACGCAGGTAAAGTTTTCATTGAAAGGCTCCACACTTCAACATAAAACAAACAGCTTCGCGGATACGAGCTCCTGTTTGCACACCTGCATCTGTATAAACGTGCGTGGTTTTGCGCGTGCACGAGAAGAGCTTGAACTTCTAAAGCGTTTCTGATTCCTGAGTTTAAAATGGGCAGAAACTGAACGTCACACCGAACTTGTTCATGTTTTTGCAGTTATATTCTAACTGCACCCGAACAACGTACCGGAAATCCGTACTGCAGCAACATCACGTTCGGAGGTAAAGGAAGAAAAAAACAAAACAAAAACACACTCAGGTGTAGACCAAAGATAAGCCTCTGTCGCCCCCTGCTGATATTTAGGGTCTGTTACTCCAGGGCAGAGAGCAGCAGAACTACATGAAGTCCACGATCCATCATCTAACCCTAACAGATCATCAATTAGTTAGTCATCGTTTATTATTATTTACGTTTTTATTCTCTCGGATTGATTTTGGTATAAAGTGTAAGTATTCTTATTTTTTGGATTCTGGTCATGTGACTTTAAGGCCACATATTCCTGATAGCCCAGCCTGTTGTTGTTCTTTAACCTTAAAGTGACTATATCTGATAACTTTACATTATTTTAGCGAGTGCCCTTTAAAGATGAACTAAACAAAAACATCTAAATAATATGACTCCTTAAAAAAGCAATTTACCATTTTATTGTCCTCCTAATTTAATTCAGTTACAGCAACAATTCACATATATACAAAAGCAACAAGGCCAGATCAACTGGTCCAGATTCAGAGTCTGTTCAACCAAACTTATAATCAATTTCACTGAAACGCCAATTAATAAATAGTTTCCTGTTTAAGCAAACAAGCAGACTGTGTTGATTTCAACACAAACTGGAGACACTGGAAAGGATCGACTCCCCCTACCAGGAAGAAACCTCCAGCAGAACCTGAACCTGAACCCCCCCAACACACACACTGAAACTATGATTATGGTCCATCCATCCATTATTTGTATTAGCTTATTACAGTTCAGGGTCGCAGGGAGCTGGTGTCTATCTCCAGCTGTCATTGGGTGAGAGGCGGGCCTACACCTGGACAGGTCGCCAGTCCATCACAGGATCAAATATAGACAGACAACCACTCACACATTCACACTGAAGAACAAATCCGAGTTGTCAATTAACCTCAAGCATATTTTTGGTCTGTGGGAGGAAGCTGAAGAAAACCCACACATGCACTTGGAGAACACGTGAACTCCATGCAGAACGGTTCCATCCTGGTTTCAAACCCTCTCACTGCAAGGCAGCAGCACTACCCACTGAACCACCGTGCTGCTGCTATTATAAATGTAATAATATTAGCATCTAAAACTAGAAAAACACTTGGACAGTGCAG
>SSNP01000038.1:2316661-2408498 GCA_006937955.1 Pachypanchax playfairii | reverse complement strand
CTTCAACATAAAACAAACAGCTTCGCGGATACGAGCTCCTGTTTGCACACCTGCATCTGTATAAACGTGCGTGGTTTTGCGCGTGCACGAGAAGAGCTTGAACTTCTAAAGCGTTTCTGATTCCTGAGTTTAAAATGGGCAGAAACTGAACGTCACACCGAACTTGTTCATGTTTTTGCAGTTATATTCTAACTGCACCCGAACAACGTACCGGAAATCCGTACTGCAGCAACATCACGTTCGGAGGTAAAGGAAGAAAAAAACAAAACAAAAACACACTCAGGTGTAGACCAAAGATAAGCCTCTGTCGCCCCCTGCTGGTATTTAGGGTCTGTTACTCCAGGGCAGAGAGCAGCAGAACTACATGAAGTCCACGATCCATCATCTAACCCTAACAGATCATCAATTCGTTAGTCATCGTTTATTATTTACGTTTTTATTCTCTCGGATTGATTTTGGTATAAAATGTAAGTATTCTTAATTTTTGGATTCTGGTCATGTGACTTTAAGGCCACATATTCCTGATAGCCCAGCCTGTTGTTGTTCTTTAACCTTAAAGTGACTATATCTGATAACTTTACATTATTTTAGCGAGTGCCCTTTAAAGATGAACTAAACAAAAACATCTAAATAATATGACTCCTTAAAAAAGCAATTTACCATTTTATTGTCCTCCTAATTTAATTCAGTCACAGCAACAATTCACATACAGTGGGGCAAAGAAGTATTTAGTCAGCCACCAATTGTGTAAGTTCTCCCACTTAAAAAGATCAGAGAGGCCTGTAATTTTCATCATAGGTATACCTCAACTATGAGAGACAAAATGAGGAAAAAAAATCCAGAAAATCACATTGTCTGATTTTTAAAGAATTTATTTGCAAATTATGGTAGAAAATAAGTATTTGGTCAATAACAAAAGTTAATCTCAACACTTTGTTACATAGCCTTTGTTGGCAATGACAGAGGTCAAACGTTTTCTGTAAGTCTTCACAAGGTTTTCACACACTGTTGCTGGTATTTTGGCCCATTCCTCCATGCAGATCTCCTCTAGAGCAGTGATGTTTTGGGGCTGACGCTGGGCAACACGGACTTTCAACTCCCTCCAGAGATTTTCTATGGGGTTGAGATCTGGAGACTGGCTAGGCCACTCCAGGACCTTGAAATGCTTCTTACGAAGCCACTCCTTCGTTGCCCGGGCGGTGTGTTTGGGATCATTGTCATGCTGAAAGACCCAGCCACGTCTCATTTTCAATGCCCTTGCTGATGGAAGGAGGTTTTCACTCAAAATCTTACGATACATGGCCCCATTCATTCTTTCCTTTACACGGATCAGTCGTCCTGGTCCCCTTGCAGAAAAACAGCCCCAAAGCATGATGTTTCCACCCCCATGCTTTACAGTAGGTATGGTGTTCTTTGGATCCAACTCAGCATTCTTTCCCCTCCAAACACGACAAGTTGAGTTTCTACCAAAAAGTTCTATTTTGGTTTCATCTGACCATATGATGTTCTCCCAATCCTCTTCTGGATCATCCAAATGCTCTCTAGCAAACCGCAGACGGGCCTGGACGTGTCCTGGCTTCAGCAGGGGGACACGTCTGGCACTGCAGGATTTGAGTCCCTGGCGGCGTAGTGTGTTACTGATGGTAGCCTTTGTTACTTTGGTCCCAGCTCTCTGCAGGTCATTCACTAGGTCCCTCCGTGTGGTTCTGGGATTTTTGCTCACCGTTCTTGTGATCATTTTGACCCCACGGGGTGAGATCTTGCGTGGAGCCCCAGATCGAGGGAGATTATCAGTGGTCTTGTATGTCTTCCATTTTCTAATAATTGCTCCCACAGTTGATTTCTTCACACCAAGCTGCTTACCTATTGCAGATTCAGTCTTCCCAGCCTGGTGAAGGTCTACAATTTTGTTTCTGGTGTCCTTTGACAGCTCTTTGGTCTTGGCCATAGTGGAGTTTGGAGCGTGACTGTTTGAGGTTGTGGACAGGTGTCTTTTATACTGATAACGAGTTCACACAGGTGCCATTAATACAGGTAACGAGTGGAGGACTGAGGAGCCTCTTAAAGAAGTTACAGGTCTGTGAAAGCCAGAAATCTTACTTGTTTGTAGGTGACCAAATACTTATTTTCCACCATAATTTGCAAATAAATTCTTTAAAAATCAGACAATGTGATTTTCTGGATTTTTTTTCCTCATTTTGTCTCTCATAGTTGAGGTATACCTATGATGAAAATTACAGGCCTCTCTGATCTTTTTAAGTGGGAGAACTTACACAATTGGTGGCTGACTAAATACTTTTTTGCCCCACTGTATATACAAAAGCAACAAGTCCAGATCAACTGGTCCAGATTCAGAGTCTGTTCAACCAAACTTATAATCAATTTCACTGAAACGCCAATTAATAAATAGTTTCCTGTTTAAGCAAACAAGCAGACTGTGTTGATTTCAACACAAACTGGAGACACTGGAAAGGATCGACTCCCCCCTACCATGAAGAAACCTCCAGCAGAACCTGAACCTGAACCCCCCCAACACACACGCTGAAACTATGATTATGGTCCATCCATCCATTATTTTTTATTAGCTTATTACAGTTCAGGGTCGCAGGGAGCTGGTGTCTATCTCCAGCTGTCATTGGGTGAGAGGCGGGCCTACACCTGGACAGGTCGCCAGTCCATCACAGGATCAAATATAGACAGACAACCACTCACACATTCACACTGAAGAACAAATCCGAGTTGTCAATTAACCTCAAGCATATTTTTGGTCTGTGGGAGGAAGCTGAAGAAAACCCACACATGCACTTGGAGAACACGTGAACTCCATGCAGAACGGTTCCATCCTGGTTTCAAACCCTCTCACTGCAAGGCAGCAGCACTACCCACTGAACCACCGTGCTGCTGCTATTATAAATGTAATAATATTAGCATCTAAAACTAGAAAAACACTTAGACAGTGCAGAACTCCTCCAAACACCAACAGTTCTCCATATTGTGAATGAACCTGTGTTTGTTACTGAGATCCTGGACCATTTACTGTGGAGTTACACACAGATATGTTAAAAAACAACCTGATCTCACAATGATGAAGAATCCTTTAAAAAATCCTGGTTCCAGAAGGTGATTTGGACCACAGCCAAAATCTACTCACTTCTTCCTTAAACCGTTTCTGACCTTTTCTGGCGAAAACATCACCTCCTTGGCCACAAGATGTCAGTATTACATAACTACTCGATGCTTTCTTTTTCTTTTTTACACTCTCACTGCTTCACTTTTTTTCCACCAGCCCTCATACCCAACCTTCATGTGCAGCATTAGCGCTTGTCAACTCTCCACACTGCTTTTATTAATAAAATCATAAGCATCTTCCAGTCAGTGCTGGATTCCTTCATCCTCTCCAGGAAGCTCGCGCTGCCACGCAAGTCAACTCTAATTTAACAGCGATTAGGAGAGGAAACTGTTGTTGCTCTCGTCTCGACCCTCCTGCTTTGTGGTGGGTTTGATCTCCATCCTTGGCCGTCAGCTGGTGGACAGAACTATTTTGGGTGGGTGCTAGGGGATTTTTTGGCCTTTTGATGGAACTGAGTCATAAGAGTCAGCTCTGCTTTTCATTTAGAGAGGGTGCGCAGGATGTAGTCAGAGTTTAAGCATTTTCTGCTTCTTTAATGGGGGAAACTGTTGGATTTTATGATGATGGTGCAATAGAGAAACAGACAAGCGAAACAAATTCCACCTTGATCTTCCAGCATGTACAGATACCAAAACACAACAGAGAATTCATGCAGGCAGAGTACCAGAAATCCTTCATTTATGGCTCAAGATGAATAAAATTAGGATTTTCTTTTGTCAGTTTTTACCAGAAGTCCAAAAATAGTTTTTGGTTTTGATTGAATGCTGTATAGTTTTAAAGGAGGTCCAATAAACAACAGTAATAACTAGAGAACAGAGCGTACGCTCATTCTCATCATTTCTTTTCCCGTTTTCTCTCTATAAGGAGATGAAAAGATCTTTCATGTTGTTTCCTCTTGTTGCATTATTTATTACAGTGTGGCGCTTTATTAGCTGGTTTCATCTCAGATTTCGCAGTCTGGTTTTGGGGAAGGCTTTGAAATGTGTTTCTGACTCCAAACAATCCTTTGCCTGCTTTCTCTCCATAGCTGCAGTCCCCTCCTCTCTTATGAAAAAAAAAAAAAAAAAGATTTTCAAAGCGAACAAACAACCCTCTGAAGCCAAAATCCATTCAATACTGTCCCAAGGAACAAAGATGTTGTTCTTGTTTCATGGCTGACATGAAAAAAGAATAGAGCATCCTTTTTGTCATTAGCTTTATTAGCATCATTAGCGCTGTATGGATGAACTTCAGCTGACTGGCTTGGAGTTGTTTGTGTTATTACTGAAGCAGCACAAGTACTTTTTAACATGCTCCTATGGAGAATATTATTTTGGTAAAAAATGTGATATTTTTTGACAGTTGATGTATTTCAGATTTGACCACTAGATGGTGGAGCTACTCTTGATTCAGAATAAACCTGAAGGAGAACAGGAATAACTGGAACATTTCACACAATATGGAGAATTTTAAAAAACACACTGGAACTAATTAAGACATCATTTTCTTTTTAAGATTTACAAATAACACTAAAGCCTACACTCTTTAAAACTATTAAAGCACCTTTATATTTATCTAAACATGTGAACGTGAGCTTCACTTGAAATCAGGCAGCTGGGGTTTGTACTTTTCATTCAGCACAAATAACCAAACATACGGGTGAATATTTATTTGATCTCGGTTGGTCACACGGTTGGGAACGGCTGCTTTTGTAGATGAAAGTTTAGATCTTACGGAATATGTGGGCTTTGACTCTTTATTTGTCTCTGTGATCTCATCTAAAACAATTCATCCTGATAATTCACCACAATAACAACAGTTACAGATATGCCGTGGAGATTTAACACTGTATAACAAACATTTTACAGTAAAGCCTCATTATGAATAAAGATGAAAAGGTTTCAGATGAAGATCTCACAAAAACCAAATGTGTCAGTGGTGTGTCGAATGCATAAAGAAATGAAAGTGTTTTCTCTCATCGGGGGGGAGAACAGACAGAGAAGTTTGCTACTGTAAATTATTATGAGGACAGACTGGATAAGAGCTCAGAGCACCAGCATGACTCTGATTCAAAGGGGCCATCACGTCGGGTGAGAGATGAGATGAAGGTAGAAAGAAAAAAGTTCATATATTTTGGATGGCATGGGAACGGTTGGTGGTGGGGGCTGAAACCTAAATAAACTTAACAGTTTGGCATTTCCCCCCCTTCCATCTCCTTCTCCTCAACATGGTTCCTCGCATCTTTATCAGGATGCCCCGACCACTCTGCAGTTGATGGTGGATAAGCCCAGCAGGCGTGTTTTAGTTTGAACTTGTCTTTTATTCATTCCATCTCTCCCAGTGCCCACACCTCCACTATGGCCCGGTTTCTCCTGGCTGGTCTTAATCTCTCCACCTAATCGGCTGCAGACGTGAGGTTTTGCCATTCCTCACAGGGCGTACATGGGATATGGCCAAGTTTTCAGAGTGTGGAGGCCTTTGATGCAACAATGGTGGAGGCGTTTGTCACTTTCAGGAACAGAGTATTTGGACTGCCAGCTTATTGTCTTGGTGTCTGAGTGTACTCAGCAGAACGCCTGCAGGACTAATGCAGAGGGGCTGTGGTTGTGATGCATTATGTTTAAAGGGATTGGCAGTTCTGAACACTCAGTATCTTTATTAGAATATAAATGTGATAATCAAACCAATGGCTAACTGGAACAAGAACTATTTAAAAATAAATTCCCACCATCTAAAACAACCAAACTCAAACATGCTTCTGTAGGGAAACATTATGTTTAGAGAACATTATATTCTCATGAGGTATTTGTTAAATTTGTTTTTTCAATTATTAATATTCTAATGATGTACTGTGATGTGGATGCTAACATGAGTGCACCAATTGTTTGTTTTTTGTATTATCATGTAACACAGATATCAGATATAGAATCAGTCATTTTTACTATCTGTGGCTGATGATTTGGGAGCAGAAAGGTGGAACTGTGAGTTCTGGCTAATTGGCTGCAGGGTACAACTATAAGCCTGAGCACATAGTTAGCGTAGCAACAGGAACAGTTCAGTTGAGAAACTTGAGATTAAGGCAACAAGTTATAAAATATCAAACACTGTGTTTATTAGAACTGCTTTGATTTGGAGTTGTTTCAGATAGAGAAGATGGATCCTTAGAAGCTGCTTTGATTCTACAAACTGAGAAACTGTTGGTAAGATAATAACTGCTTATTACTGCTCGTCACAACTCAATTAAAAATAAAATGAATAAATAACGATAAAGCAACCCTTTAAATGTCAACAGAATTACTGGGCCTATAAAAACCAGCTGATTCTGACATTTGTAGTTTGGATCAAGCATCACATAAACAAACGCACTTTGATTATTTGGGATGGGGTTGCCTTTCCTATTGTGGGTACAAGTCATAATACAGAAACACATTAACAGCTCTGCCTTTCATGTTAGCCTCATAAAAGAGGAAAAAATAAGTACAGTCTGTTTCAGTGAGGGCGTTTGTGCAGAGGAGGCAGCTGGGATGGCACTGTGCCCTGGTATTGTCTGTCAGCAATTCCCAAATCATACCACGGGGCCTTGTTGGCGTCTCTTGTAGAAGCGACAGGACAACATGTTACTAACATAAAACACACTCTTCTGACTCCGTGTAACCATCAATGGTCAGTCTGAATCCCTCCAAAGGTTTCGCCCACTGTTCAGACTAAACACACCTGATTTCAGTTGATGACTCATTAACAGGCTTCTGTTTATCTGCAATCATTCAGATCAGGTGTGTTTAAACAGGAAAACATCTAAAACATGCAGGACTGAGGACTGGAATAAAAAAACACAGGCTTAGTCACAATGAGTGCCTTCAAAATGATTAAAATCAAGTATCAAAATCAACTTTTATTTGATTTTTTACCCCCTATACAACTAAATATCACTAACTTCTCCATAAGTTGAGAGCTATAGCGAGGAATTCTGGGCCATTTTGGACATTTTAGTTCTGATTCAGTATTTTTTGCTCTCATTCTTTTGGTTTAAGCCATTTTGCAAATCCAACTTTTGGAATGAAAGTCTAACTCCCTTTTGTCGAGGATTAGATTGAGTGGAAGAGGGATGGGGGATAGAGGAGGGAACGTTAGACAGATCACAGCACAGGCAGCACCACTGAGCACAAACTTGAAAGGATTAACAGTAAAAACAAAATATGTTTCACATGTGAAGAAAGTACATGTTATTTATTGTTGACTATGAAGTTAAACACGTTGTGGTAAAAAGACATCTGTGAAGTCATGCAGCTTGGAGAAAGTTTAGCCAAAAAATTGTTTGGAACATTTACTGGTACAGTACACAGAGCTTTGTTTGGGTGTCCAGCCAGCTGGCAACAGATGTAAAAAATTGTAAAAAAGCTCGGATGCAGCCAAAAGGTATGTTTTAAGTTTAAGGATATAAATGCTCAGAGGGAAATAGGTGCTCGTTAATTCAGATAAAGTATGTCGGGGCAAATGCTAAATCCATCATCAAGTTATTATCATAATTTATATGCAATATTTTATTTCCTATTGGATTAGGGAATCAATAATATTTGCTATATTTCATGCTAGTCTTAACCTCTTACGTGCAAATTTTGTGGATGTTTACTTCTAAATAATATAGCTTATTTATTAAGATTATGCATATTTTAATGCAGAACAACAACAAAGATGAGCTGCATGCTCCCATCAGGATAATGGCGTATGACTGGGGTTGTCAGACTCATGACGTGGCTGCTGTGCAAGACTTACAATGGACAAAAAGCAGCCAGTAGGGACAGTTTGCCAACACATGTAGGCCTTATGTTTGAGAGAATGTCTGCTTTCGATGTAGAGTTCAAGACTTTTCTTTTTTACACAGAGATGAAGCTGCAGAAAACCAGAGAATAGACTGTGACGAAGCTTCTTCTTCATCAGAACACAAACAAGTTACTATCTTACAGAAATGGTTCAGTTTTCCAGACCAATGTGTGATAACTGTAATGGGTTAGGGTCTATCTTCTACTACTACTATTACTACTACTACTACTACTACTACTACTACTACTGTCATTTAGCAGACGCTTTTATCCAAAGCGACTTACATTGAGAGAACATACAAGCAAGAAATCAAAGAGAAGGAAACAATATAAGGAGGTGGACTGTTTGGAGTCCAGTTTAATTCCGACGCTGATACATCAAGTGCGTTTTTTTTTTTTTCTTCATGTCTTCATATCTTCATGTCCCTATAAATGTGAAGGGGAAGTAAAAAATGATTTTTGCATAAATATCTAAATCAAGAGAACAAACACATGTTGATGAACTGTTGTTTCTTTTGAAACGAGCGCTGGCATCATGTGAATACATTAGTCATCCTCAGGAAGTTGATGCTAATAGCTCCCAAGCTGCAGTTCTGAAGGACACATGTCAAGGTGATTAACCAGGTGCAGGAGGAAGTGGGTTACTGGAAGCACAATACCCAGAGTGGTCTGATATATGACTGTCTGATAAACACTCTGGTCAGAGGAAAGTGTCAGCCGGATGTACTTTTGAAGTTTTTGCTTCATTGTTTTGTTTTTTTCAGCAGATGAAGGAGACAGGTGCCTTTGTTGTTGGGGGTTAGAGGAATGTGAGAAAAGGAGCTTCCATTTTGTGTCATTATATCCTCTTTCATATTGGTTCCCACTGTAAAAAGCACGTACAGTGTTTACAGGAAAGGCAAAGCTCCATTACCTGCAAGTTTTATGTTACCTTGAGGTAGTGGAGGTTAAAAAGACTAATGGCCTTTGATGAAATGGAGCAACACTTAAGCCCCAGAAACCAAGGGTCTTTGATCATTTAACCTGATCTTCTTATATTTAATAGCAAGATCCAAGGAACAAGCATGGGAACAGGCTGCTCCTTCTTTGATGATCTGAACTGAGATCACATGCAGCACCAACAGCAGAGGGAACATTCAAGTGTAAATCATACAGCCAAGACAGATCTGCATGAGACTTTCTTCAACATAAGAAATCCAATGTAGATTTGGCAGTTTGGGGTTACAGATTTTTTTTCTAAATACTTAACAAAATTCCAGTTCATGTTTTTGTCATCAATAAGTGGTTGGTATTAACGCTACAGAGATCTTTTACCTTCTTTCAGCTCCACTGTTCCTTGCATTAGGATTTATGTGTCTTTGCTGCACAAAGCTTTTATTTTGGAAAGTGTAAAATGGGGATTTGAAGCTGTAGTATCACAGATATTCCCCACAGTCAGCAATAGACATCGTCACAGGGCCAAATAGGTATATTATTGTTATGTGATATTTGCTGGAGATGTAGCATATCTCTACTAAACCAGTTGTTCTCAGCTGTTTCTGTGACGTTTTCTTCCTGTGTTGGTTTACACGAAGCTTAACCGGGTCTTAGACATGCATCACACTTACCAAGGGACCGTTTGGCAGGTATAATGTTTTGGTGATGGCTGGAGAGCAACAAGGTGCTAGCATATTGAAAATATATATGTCAAAGGTGGAGACTTGCTTCAAAATAAAAGCACTGTAAAAGCTGGTTTCAAAATAAAACAAATATGATTTCAGATGTTTTGGACCCCTTGCAGGTCGGATGGGGACATTCAACTGGCCAGATGTGAAGAGAAGAAAAACTAATTTGATACAGGTTACAGATGTATTGATATTAGTTTCTCACCAGTCCAGGAAGTTAAAATTCTGCCAAGAGGAATATTTCATGCAAATAAGGTCAAAACATCAACTAATGTTAATGTAATGCATCATATGTCGTGGATGAAAGTCAAGGACAGATTGGTGTGTAGAACTATGTTGTCTTACATAAAATCTGGACCTCCCACAGACTTTTCAGCCTTTTCTCTAGACTACAACTCACCTGTAACAAACATAGATTTAACACTCGACAAGCTTTTTACTTTTTATCTGCCTTTACCAAGAACTAATGCACTTAAAAATACTTTTTTATATCGGGTCATTTGATATGATGTCAATGAGCAGTCATGCTGTTTTTAGAATTAACTCTAAAAAGGTCTGTGATGAGTGGTGAAATTGTGTTGGACTGATATTGCTCACTTGTCTCGTGTGTTTCTTACTGTACTTGTATGTATATTGTATAATGTACTAATTGTTGGTTGCTGTTCACTTGTCTGGTTTCTTTTGCAATTTACTTGTATGTTGTATTTTTAGTATTTTACTTGGACCCTAGGAAGAGTGTTCCTCACTAAAGTTTAGACTAATGGGAATCCTTTAAATAAAATTAAATAAAATAAAATAAACAACAAAAAGGACCATTCCCCAACAAATCAGCAGTTTCTTCAGAGAAAGAGGAAATTCTTATCTACAGCACTCTGATATATTTATGATGATACAAATATCTACTAATGGATAATTTCTGTAAGTAATAGTTCAAAATTGGACTGTCTCCTCTGACAAGTGCCAACTTTACCAGATGGTTTGGCAGCAGTTTGTGTTACATCTGATTCACAGAAACTGATCTATGGTTGGGGGGGACGAATAAATCTTTTTGTCTCAGTCCAAAACAGATAAAAACAATCTGTGGTCAAGTTTAATGATGATGACAGTTTGTATTATTTTAAGTAGAAAGAAGCTGCCATTTAAAGTGGTCTTTGATGTAACCCAGCCTCGCTGTCTTGTACCATTAACTTATACACTAAGACCCAACATGGTTTACAGATTACTGTTCGTTTGCCACCCTTAGTGCTGTGATGTGTTCAGTTTGATAAACTTCCATCACAGCTGATCTTTAATATTCCTTATTTAGTGATGACATAGTTTTATATTTTCATCATTAGTTCATGATCATCAATCTGTAACAAACGGTGGATAAATCTACAGTAAATTGATTAAAAAACTGAAATGTTTAAGTTCTGTTGAGGTGAGCAATGAGAGACTCTAACACCAAATTAATATTTACAACACATTCCAGTCATTTATCAGAACTGTTTCAATGTTTTGCAGCTCGGTTTGTGCTTTGGAAAGTGGCCTAAATGTTAAAACGATCGCTTACAAAGTGCCAACGCTGGACTTTTAAAGAGTTTTGCAACATTAAAGGAGCCAGTGGTAGCAGGTGGTGGTCTGGAAGAAGAAGAGCTCCCTGTGGTCTCATTCAAGCCTGAGAGAGAGGACAGAGACAGGTGGTCAAGCCCTTTAATGTTAAGGCTTTTAATCTGTGCATGTGGCTCTGAACCAGGCCACACTGTACACTGACCCAGTCTTCTTTACTGGCAGTACTGTGATATTGTTTCTGCTGCTGATGCAGGCTGTTTCATGTGGTCTGAAGGGCTTTGTGCACAATGTGGCTGTTTAATCCTCCTGTGACATGCGGATTCCCGTCAGTGTTTTGAACATGTCCTGTTGTTCAAGCATTTAGAAAGTTCGCTCACTTGTTCATGACAACTGACTTAAAACACTTTATTTGCACCAGTTTGTTGTCGGGTTATTCTGGGGAGACTTAATACCATGAAGGAGAGAAATGGCAGACCATCTGATCTCAGATACCATTTCTACAAAAACAAACTAAAAGCTGATAACGAAGTTTCCGTCTGAGTTTGGACACGTCTGATCTCTGATGGATGTTCTTTCCTCCTGAGTCGAGTCAGGAGGTGAGCTGATAAAACTAAGTACTGGTTTATAAATGGAGTTGTTTGGTGTTGTGAAAACCAGCAGGTGGATTCTGAGAGCCTGAACATGCAGCGGTATCACTTTGCATAGGGGCTGCCCCTTGTTACTGTTTCTGCTTGTGGGATTGCATCATTATCCTAACATAGTTTTTCTGCGTGTGCTAACAGGGGAATTGTAGATATGACCGCTCGGGGTTTCATGTTCCAAGGATCTCAAGTGCCACAAAGAAATCAGAGAATTTGTTTGGGTGGAAAACTGTTGAAGCTCCTTTCTGGTTTGTTTGATGTTGATCAGGTTCCGCCTGCATCTCCGACAGGAATACATTTAACAATAACAGCAAACAAACATGTGTTAAAGTATGCAGGGTCTCATGTTTGTGGAAAAGGCATTTAAAACACTTTGACACATAATCTGCGATTTGAGTTGTTTCCAGTTTAAAAGTTAAAATCATTTGTTCTCATGAAAACATTTGTGTTAACTAAACACAACAAAACATGACTGATGAAACCACAATTGGCTCAAAAGCTGTTGTGTTTTAAAAATTAGACTAATCCACATAAATCCAGCTTCAGGTGAGCTCAAAGAACCGAACATGGATTTGCTGTCAGGATTAACTGCCTTAAAAGATTTGTTCTTTCTTATTTCACCATTAAGTGATCTTGAACTTCTTGAACTCTCTGAATGATTTCCCACAAACAAAGTAGTTGAACCCAGAAAAAGGTCGACATTATTTGAAAGAAGCTAAACACATGCATCAACGCCACCTTAGATCTGATCTTGGGAATGTCAGCTGATTAAGTGGAAACTCCACTGATGGGTTACTTATCAAGAAATTGAAGTGATTCAACCACCCAGTTGTTGTTTTATGATCTGGGGAAAGTTGAAACGGTAAAAATCCTGATTAAATCATTATGATGTCATCAGCACTTTTATCTTTTTTTGTGATGACTTACAGCTGAAAGCCATCGGTTCTGTCTGTTATAATGTAAGGATTCATGCTGATTGTTATTATTATTATTATTATTATTATTATTGTTGTTGTTGTTGTTGTTGTTGTGGTCATGGTTATTATTATTACTTTAAAAGTCCCTCCTAAGAAAATGTGAAATTGTTTATATGAATGTTTCATTCTGAAATTAATAACAAACTTCTTTAAGTCTAATTTAAACATTCTACTTGAGGAAATTGGTAAAAATGAAACTTAATTCAAACTCCTGAAAACAGCTGAAGCTGGAGTCTCACAGGGCTGTGACTATCTCAATAATCTGGTTGTGATCATGACACTTTTTTTGGTTGGAACTGCAAATAAAATGTGGCATTTGTTCACATTTATGTAGATATGTAAATATTATTGCCCCAAAGTGTCTAATTTATGTCTTAATTCTTTTGCATTTTTCCCTTCATTTTATTTTCCAGTTTTTTTTGTTTTTAATTAATCACAACTCCTCCCAAAGTTCTCAAAACTGAAGAGGTTGAAACAGTTGCAGACACCCCCAACCAATCACTCTGGGACTACTTTGAGAGAAACTTGGTCAGTACACTCCTTCTCTTCTCTTGTTTTCCTCTTTACGTAAAAGACTCTGGCTCTTTTCATTAGTGGCTGTTTGTTCATTCACAGTAATGATCTCATAAGGGGCTTTTTAGTAGAACATAGCAGTGTGAGATTGAATGGTTTTATGTGGAGTCAAAGCACTCAGGTTTGCACAGCAGGGTTCCACTTCAGATCACTCAGCTCAAATCCCTGCAGAGCTTTAGGGATAAACCATCGATCACTCCACAGACTCTCTCTCTTTCTTCTTCCTCGTCTACCTTTAAGTCGCTTCACTCCTTCAGTAAAATTCACTTTCACTGTCCCACTTTGTTTCCTCTCTCACTTCCCCTAAAACTAGTGATTAAGTGCTTAACTAGTTTACACACAGGAGAGACACGTTTTAAAAACACAAACAAATAAACATTTGGGATTTTACGAGTAGCACATGTTGTTTTGTTCAATATTTAATTATTTCATTTCATTTTACTTCTTCAGTTTGCAAAACCAATAAATATGTTCTACTTTGAACTCCAGAGGTAAAAACAAACCAGGCGTGAGAAAAAGCACACAAGCAAAAATAAATGGAATAAATAAATAAGAAGATGTGTGATTATAAAGACAAATAGGAGATACAAATAGGTGTGAAAGTAAAAAGTAAACGAGCAGAAGTAAACAATCAAAATAATTTCTGACATAATGGTGATTTTTTGTTTCGAGATGCTTTACACAGTTTTATTTATTTATTTATTTATTTGAGCTTTGCACAGTTTATTGTCAATGTGCACAAAACTTATTTAAAAAATAAACATCTACAGTAGATTATTTATTTTAAAACATCTTTCCTACAGTGAGCTGAAATGTTGCTGCTGTCTGAGGTCTCACCTCAGACTTTGACTCAATCTCAACAAGCCACTTTTAGGACTTTATATTCTGGACTCACAACAATTATTCTGCTTTATGTTGATATTAAAATTTTCTTTTAATGACTATTTGAACTCTGTGCTTGAGATCTGAGTCAGTTCTGAGAAGGTTCTGGTCTGTTGTGTGGAATCAGCCTAAATGCAGTGATTCTCTGCAGGTTTTGAGTTGCACATTCGATGCTTTATTTATGTACATTTTATCAGAGGAACTGGTGATTTAAGATGTCAAAGTAAAAGAAGAAATGTTAGAAATAACATTGTATTGAAAATAAATCACCTTAACAGTGTGTCTGTTGGGATGCCTCATTAATACACACACACACACACACACACACACACACACACACACACACAAACACACGTACGTCTTTTAAAGTGCCATCTGCAGGGCTCAGCCTGAGCTTGTGACATCACTTCCTCTCTCACATAAAGGCGTTTGTGGGAAATTGCACCACCATGACATCATATAATGGTTCCAACATGTGTCCAGAAGAGTTGTATCCAACCAACAACAGATGCTTAAATACAACAAACTCCGATCTTCCGTCCAGCAGCGGTTCTGATTGAGCTCTCATTCAAATTCCAGTTTCGACACCATCAGCTTTTCAGTTTACACAGAAAAACAAATGGATCTTCGACACATCAGAGTCCGTTTCCAGCTCAAGTTTTAAGGTGAAATGCCACATGAAACTCCTTAATGATGTCACGATGACCTGCTCTGCTGTTTTTATCATATTGCTCAAAGTCTTAGTGCAATAACTCAATATGACTCTGCAAACTCTTTCATCCTGCTCTGAGATCTTCACACATCTTGTATCCATTATTTGTCCCTCCCACACATGATACACTCCTTCAGTGTTCTCACGTTAATCTCCCTGTTTCTCCCTAGCTCTCAGCCCCCTTGCCTTCACCGACATGGTACATCAGGAACCACTGAGTGTGCGCACTCGCTGCATTTGTTTTGGCACCGGTTAAACCTTCTAATGTTGCCACTTCAGATTAAGTGTACTAGATGACTGTGGAAAGTAGCTTTCTTCTCATGAAACTGCAGTAAAAGATCAGAGGATGTGGGAGGAGATGTCCACTAATCCAACTCACAGTTTTGTTCCACAATCCTCAACCAGCAGTCCTGGAAAATGATGTGTGAAAGGGGTTTACTGTACACCATATATTTTTGGGTTCCATGAGTAAAACATTGTTACATGCAGTCACTCATGTTTGGAGTCCAACAATAAGAGAATGAGTGATAAAAATTCTCAACTTTGTTGAAAATTGGAGCCGTTTTTGAGCAGAACTTTCCCTTTTTCTAGCTCACATGCTGTCAAAAGGGGTAATAGCTCTGCCATTCCTAATGAACTTCAGAGAACGCAACACCCAAATATGTAAGCTGATGTTTGTGTACGTGTGGGTGTGTGTAAGCTGCTGTGCAAATGGGATGGCCTTTGATGTAGCGCAGCTCGGATCCTGTAGTAGTATGCAGTTCCCAGACTTTCTGAGCTTGTCCTTTTCTCTTTCAAGGGCAGAGCAGAGAAAAACATGCTGTCTCACTTTTAATGTCTTTGGTTGACTCTGTTTTCAGAACACAAGTTAATGAACAGAATTTATAATTCTGTCTTGTGTTGGTTGTGAGTAAAATGAAAAGATGCATTTCTTCATTTCTATACAGACTATAAAATAATTGATTCCTAGTAGATGATACACTGTGTAAAATGTAAATAAAAACAGGATGCAATCATTTTTAAATCTCTCAGATTTGATCTCCAGTAGAACATAAACAACAGATGTTGAAACAAAGATTTGATCATTTTCATTTTAAATTTGATGGCAATATCACTCTCTAAAAGTTGGAACAGGATGATGTTTACTATTGTGTCGCATCTCTCTTCTTTTAACATCTGTCTGTAAACATCTGGATGTGAGGAGACCAACTGCTGGAGTCTCACACTTATCTGATGTTGGATTCTAGCTGCTCAACAGTTTTGGACCTCTGTGGCTGGATTTTCATTTCATGATGCTCCAGATGTTTTCTGGACTGCAGGCAGGTCATTTTGTCCCTTAAACCTTGGACACAATGACATATACTAACACCTGGAAACACGCTACTGTCTCTTTAATGCAGCCTCATTGCAGCCCTGTAGGATTCTAACGTTAGTGACATGTTCAGAAGTTTGTGGCCAGGTTGGTGATCTGCTTAGACTTAAAGGTTTTTAATCTGTATGCAGTTTTAATGAATGTATTTAAATACGCTAAAGATCTGAGGTGTTTGTCTAACTGGATTGTGTTTTAAAAAACAGGCTTTTATCGAACAAATGTACATAAAGAATCAAAAATCACCTGTCAGGTGCAAAACGACCTTAAAATGATTTTATTTGCAAAATGTATTTTTGTATCATCTGAATTCTCCTGGAAAACGTCCTCTTGTGCTCTTAAAAAAAGAGACTGCAGCTCTTTATATTTTTGACAGACTGGAACAATAACCATTAAAATTAGATGAGAAACACTTCTTATTTTATGAATTAACAATACAAAAATGTGGATCTGCTGGAAATTGTAAAAAATGTGTTTCAAATGTGGAACTAACAGTTATTAAACATGGTCAAAAACAACTGATCTGGTGAAAGTTAATCATTTACATAAAAAAATCTATTTTTAATTTTTGATATGTTCTTAAAACTTATATTTATATGTGATACATTATGTTTTTAAATACAATATTTTTGTCATTGCAAATATACAAAAACTCATATTTTTAATATTTAAATGTGTAATCTCTACAAATCTGCAAAAATATTCAACAAGTCACATGATTTAAAAAAAAAAGTTGGATATTTGTAAATGTTAATCTTTCTATTTGTTTGAAAATTAACACAGTTTTACAGAAAACTGTCTCGGATCTCTAAAAGTGAAAAGACGAGAGTTTGGAAAACTGTGACATGAAATGAATGTGACTAATTCCGTTTTCTGAGGTTTTTATGTTCCAAAAATGTTATTGAGTCAATAAATAAACAAATAAAAGAAAGTTCTTTTAATGCATATATTTAGGAATCTTAGATTTCTTTTCTCTATAGTCTTATTTTGAAGATGATATCTGGAAGTTCTTTATGATTCAGCCTGTGGACGTCTTGTCTGCCTGCAGTTTCAGCTGTGGCCACAACTCTAAAATCACAGCTTAGCACTGATCCTGGGGGCTTCCTTTAAAGTCCTGTATAAATCACTTCCTTTGAGGGCAAAGGCCACAGTTTTTTTTTTTCTTCTCACACTTTTGCTGCTTCCTCTCTCAAACAGCGCCTTTGGAAACATCCAAACCTCTCCTCCTGTGTCTCGGCTGCACTTTTAACATACCAGATAAAGCCTGTGCATGTGTGTATTTCTGTGATTGAAGCAACATGCAGGTGGAGAAACATCCAGTAACCTTCAGTATCTCCAGCCTTCAAACACCCCCTTCATGTTTCCCAGCTAGATGTGCTGAAAAACACCAGGAGTTTGTGGCACAAAGCCAGAATAAATCATGTCAGAAAGCTGTTTTAGAAGGTCACGCTGTGTTTCCATCTCTTCATTTATGCAACTTTTATTTATTTACAGAACCAGCGATGAGGAGACAGACTGACATCAGAGTGTCACCAACTCAGCCAAGTCATCCAGAGATTCTTCAGCCCCTTTTCACAAACTTAATAACCCTCTGAGTAAAAGCAATCCCCTGCTAAATTTAGACCACATTTAGTCCAATAGAACTTCGTTTACATGACAGAATAACAATTTTAAATATATAAGCTGCACAACCAAGTCTTTACATAACAGAGCTAAAATCCCAGAAAGCATCTTTCAGGATTTTCACCATCTTTTTACTGAGATTCTTATGTTTAAAGCTAGTAAGAATTTACTCCCTTATAATATTCAAAACCTTTTCTGTACCAGAAATGAAACATATAAGTTACGAGGTAAAACAACATTTAAGCTGCAATTGGTGAAATCCACAAGAAAAAGTTTTTGTCTGTCTATCTGTGGGGTCAAGCTTTGGAATGGACTGGAGGAGAAACACAGGCAAAGTCCTAACATCCATATATTTAAATCAATACATAAAAATATGATACTTCAGGAATACAAAAAGATCTGCCAATAATCATGGTTAATATGTTTTGGATTTCTTTTTTGCTGTTATCAATATTGATTGTGCACTGGACTTGGTGATGAGCTAAAAAATTATATGAATGATTATAATTATGATTTGTTATTATTACTAATATTGTTGGTATATTGATCGTTGTACATAAGACTAGTAAAATGTATTTCTTTAAGAGAGATATTATATATTATATTATTCTATAGGGGTGGGACTAAATAAGCTTAGGCTTCCACCCACTCCTTTTGAACTTGTTTTTTTTCCTTTTGTATTATTTTGCTTTTAACTCTGTTTTAATTCTGTTTTGTTTGTTTATAAGTTCAAATAAAAATCAATCAATCAAAAAATATTGTTGGTAAAACGTCAGAAAAACTCAGGTTGTTTAACTGAGAGCTGAAAAGGAGACGGTGTTGGTTAATATCTGACTGAACACCCGTAGTTTAAACTGGTTACACTAGTAAATATGATTGTCTCCCATCCACCGCATGCTACTGGATTAATGTTTCTTTTTTCTAGAGGGACATTTTGGAATTTTGAATTATGACAATTCTGTGGGGTGAGATTCGGGTTCAAGTTCTTCTTATGAAAAATACAAAATGATCTTTATGAATCATTCTTGAAATAATTTAACTATGTCTAACAACAGATTTAAGTCTTTATGAACTGTCTTCCTGTGGAGACATCAGGAGACATGTGGAGACATGGTTGTATCTCTCAGCTTGTTCTGAGATTTTTGTTTTTTTTTTAGATAAAAATATGACAATCAACATGAAAAACAAAAAAAAAAGTGCTGCTTTAAAAAACTGAGTTACATTTTGATTTCTTGTTTTCAAGAAAATATATTATTTAGATTATTATATAATTGTTGGCTCTATTATTTAGATCATTATTGTTACAAACCTTAATTAACTGGAGGTAAACATCAGTTATAAATAAGGTTCAGTTCCATGTGTATCACATCCTGACGTCCTCTGTAGTGGAAACATAACGTCTTTTAAATAAAAACTCAGTTTTTCAAGAAAACTCCTAGCCAAAAAAGTTTTTGATAAATTTATGTTGCACCATAAAGAACAACATTTATTACTGTTATTTTACTAATGAGGATAAATCCTGATGATTTCTGACTTCAACCTGCTGCTCAGTTCTCTCTATGATCTGATATTGTTGTAGCATCAGTGAAACCATGTAGCAGGTTAGCTTACAGAAATATGAGAAGCACTGGAGACCCTCATTACAACACGACTTAAATACAGCAGACGACTTCTCAAGTCCGTCTAAATGTAACCTGGTTTTAGTGAAGCGGTCTACAAGTGGTTTAGATGGTATCTGGACATCTTTCAAACCCAAAACGCTGCTTGATGTATTTAATTTTCTGTTGTTACTAACCTGCAATAAAACTATGTGACCTAGTTCACGTCCTCAGAAATGCAGCTTCTGAGTCTGGATTTGGCCTCTGGGGCGGGGTGGGGGGTGGTGGGGGGGGGGGGGGGGGGGTATGACGACAGCCGCTGTGTCAGAGAAAAAGACTAACACATCCACAACATGTCAGACTGTTTCAACCTGTCGTGTCCTCTCAGATCTTCTTATTTTAGAAATACTTTTTCTTTCTTTCTTTCTTTCTTTCTTTCTTTCTTTCTTTCTTTCTTTCTTTCTTTCTTTCTTTCTTTCTTTCTTTCTTTCTTTCTTTCTTTCTTTCTTTCTTTCTTTCTTTCTTTCTTTCTTTCTTTCTTTCTCATCCAGAGATGGAGTCCCTCAGGGATCACGCGTGTTATCTCACACATACTACAACATATTGATGCACATGTAATTCACATACCTCTCTGTGGAACAACCAGTAAACTACACACGTTACCCTCTAGCTGAGGGCGAGTTATCCTCTTTGCACTGATCTTCTTTGGCCTCCATGACTCTCCCAATGAACAGATGTCACATGAGCATCACAGGGAATCTTATGAAAAACACAATGAGGAGAAGGAGGTGGAGGATGAGGACAAAGACAGGACGCTCTTCTAGCTGAGAGGAAACCTGAAGGAAGGTGTGTGAGCACATGTGTGTTTGAGTCTTACTTGGCAGCTCTTTGCACAAGTTTCGCCTCCACTGATGTGGTTGACGTAAAACTTTTTTAAAGCACATTTGAAGAACCTCAGATGTTACAAGAAGAAACACCCACAGGTTTTTGTGTGTGTGTGTGCACTCAGCGCTGCGTGAGCACAGATTGACTTGACTCTTTCACTTCAATCACATCTTTGTAGGTCTGCTTGTGGATCCTATAAGCAAAACGCAGGGGGAGAGGTTGCATCGCAGAGCTTCAGTGCTTTCTTTGGCTGAGCCATAAGGGATCTATACCACCAGCAGCCTGACTGGCAGGCAGATGAGTGGAGATGAAATGATACAATATCAGATAAGAATCTGTCAGAATTTTAAAATGCCATGGCCAGTGTTCATGTGTTATTAACAGAACACCTTCTTTCAGTCTGAGACACAGAAAAGCTGAACAAAGATGAAAATCAGACGAAAGTAAGGAAGGAGACAACAACTCAGCAGGCACAGATGTTTTAAAGACATGACATTTTAAAGACAGAAAACAACACTTATCACCGTCTGAGAGCTTTGTAAATCTTATACAGAGAAACTGTGGAACACAAGCCAAATATTTCCAAGTCTTTATATCAATCACATCCACTTCCTGCCTCAATTTCAGCTCCAATTTCATCTGACTTTAAAGATTTATTTATCAACAAATACTTACCAGCTCATCTGTGAACTGAAAGAGTTTAGATATGAATTATACATCTTGGGTTTTACACACAGAAGTAAGACTGTGCTTCTTTTGGGAGGCAGTTTGATGTTTTTCTTTAATCTACTGACGTATTTATCACAGCTGAACCTGGAATGAACGTGATAAAGAATGTGATGAATATTTGACAAGGTGACTGCAATGAGGTTTGTTTTATCCTGTTTCACTTTTGCTTTTTAGAAGCTGTTTGTTGACTTATTTAAAAATGATTATTTTCTTGTTATTGACTGACCACTCAACAAGTTTTTATCTGTAAACAAGTTGTTCTTGAAAACTACATAATTAGGATTTTAATATCGCTGGTTCTTGATGTTCTCCTCACCTTTCTTAACCATTAACAGATAAACATCATCATTATCCTCCCACATGAAACAACTTTAAATATAATTTAAATCTAAACACACTGTTATGTGACCATCAGCTGTGACATCAGACAGCATCAGTGAAACCTGAGCAGAGATGTTGACAGCTGGTGATGGAGAAGGTGGATTGAGAGGCCAACAAACAGGACATGAGAACCACTAATCGCTCTTATTGACTGTTTGGTCCTTCGTTCTATCAGATATCTTTGTCTCTGTTCTTTCTTTATAAACACAAGCGTTGATGGTGTGATGATGCTCTGTCCTGATTGTATTTGATATCCTAACTGTCAGTGTTTAGGACATCTAGCTAAAAATAACAAGCTTCTCCTCAGTGTTCGTTGTTACCACAGTGAAAGGACCTGACCTTAACCCTTAGATGTGAAGTATATCTGTTTATTATTTAAGTAAGAGTATAAAAACAAAGGTTACAATTGAAAATAAATTAATAACTACATCTGAAAATTTGTTAACAATACTTTGGGCTCATAGTTTACTACCGCAGATAGTTTAAAAAATGTGTGTTTTTCTCTGTTTACTAAAAAATCTTCATCCACACTGTTCCAAGAAAAGGCTGAAATTGAACTGCTGCTCCAGTAGGTGGCGAGAGCGCCCACATTAAAGCTAAAAAACACTGATTGATTCGTTCGTTTGTCCCTCCCTCCCTCCCTCTCTCTCTCTCTCTCCCTCCCTCCCTCCCTCCATCCATCCATCCATCCATCCATCCATCCATCCATCCATCCATCCATCTATCTATCTATCTATCTATCTATCTATCTATCTATCTATCTATCTATCTATCTATCTATCTATCTATCTATCTATCTATCTATCTATCTATCTATCTATCTATCTATCTATCTATCATTTTTTCAGAGATAACTTTCTCAGCTCAACAAAATATTCTCCTAAACTCGTGTGTTTCTTTGACACTGTTTAGAGTTTCCTCTCAGTTTTTAATCATTTCAGTAAACAATCTGAGTTTTATAATGACGCATACAGCAGTTGTTTTAATACATAATTGTGTGACATTGTGCAGATCACTTTCTTTCTTTTGACCTTTTTGAGCAACAATCTTCACTCTGTTTTTGTCAAAATCTGATCTAAATCAGGCCTCTTGTGGGTAAGAAAACTTTTACTGTTACTGTAGTTCAGTTATTTCCAACAGATAGAAACTTGACTGGTATCAGAAGCCAAAACTCAATGATCCCACTAATTTTCCTTTTTAATGTGAGTCTCTTAACTCACGCAGAGGGATACACAAAGATAATTTCTAAATATGCAGAAATTTGTTTCAAATCAGTCATATATCTATTAGTAATAAACATGTTTAATATATATTCATAGATTCATCTGCAGTGTCTAATCGGTTTTATTTATGAGCAGTTAATTATGCCCACACTGCAGAACAGATGGTCCCTTCACTTTAGTAATTTCCTTTAGGGAGACTGTGGTTGATTGCAGTCAACATGTTTGTCCCCACATGGTGACAGACTCATGATACTGACACAAACAGTCTTAACCTGCTTGCAATTATTAGAAATGCTTCTCCTCTCTTTTCAAATCGAGGCACTTGGAGGAGCTGATGGATCAAACCAGCAATTAGAGGATGTTAGAATGAAAATGTCACTCCTTTTATCAGTTTTAGTTGCATTTAAATTCTGCCTTTGCTTGATTTCAGAGTGAATATATACTGTACATGGAAAGTTATTTTTCTTAAGTAAAAGTCAGTTTAAAGACACATTCCTCTGGAGAGACAAAAGTTTTCTTTTGTTTTTTCTTTCAGTTTAATTAAAAGTAAACATACTGTAATTTCCAGCAGTGCAAATATCAGAAGATTTGAGAGTTTCTGCAGTTCCAGAAAAGACCTTTAGCCTTCGCTTTATAAACCTGAAATATTTCCCTGCAGCTTTAACTTTAAGAAAGCAATGATTATAAAAAAGCATGAAGGACAATAACAAGCATGAAGGACATGAGAAAAACCTGAGTCTCACTGATAAGAACAGACGATCAACAATCTGGAATTTATCAGTTGTGTTTGACTTTGCTTGGTAATGTTATCACCATCCACAGACTATTCAGGAAAATGCCATCAAAGAATGACCTTTCATTCTGCACACCTTCTCCCCATCTGAGTTTAGATTGATAGACAAAGTCATTGTAAAAGACTTTTTATCATTCCACACTGCTGCTGAATCGAATGTCACAGTATTCATGGACCCTCTGCCACCGGACTAAAGGCCAAAATATAAAACTGATACAAAAGATTATTTGTGATGATGATACAGTGTTTAGTGAGCAGCCATTTAAAAAAATCATCTCCAAACTTTATTAAAATTGTATTTTTTAATCATTAAAAAATTTGTCTTCACAAGAAACTTTTGAATTTGAGCAAAGTGCTCCTTCACCTCGACTCCATAGCTGCCTGGGATCCTAATCTCTACACACGTACTGCATGATGGTCTGATTACATGCGTGTATGCCACGGAAACATTCTGCATGTTGTCACCAGGTCAGTTATAAAACAGATCCGTCTCAGATTGTTCTGAATATGTGCAGCTGACTGACTTTCAGCCTCGTTGACATGACTTTCTAGATTCCACATGTGTGTATCTGTGTAGGCTGATGATGGAGGTAGAAGGAGGGTTGGAATAAATACAGTTATTTGGACATCCGACGAGCAGCAGAGCAGCAGAGTGAGTGTCTCTGGGAAACAGAGGACTGGCTGGTAGGTTGGTTGTAATCAGTGTAACTGGGAGGAAACTACTGCAGATGTGAGTCCTAGTGAAGTTTGGAAGGTTCTATATCTATATGATCTGTGTTTTTATTTGTGACACTCCTGGATTAACAGTCAACATCTCTGGATGGATCTCCTGCTTTGGTAACAGGCGGTAGAAGTTCAAAGGCGTTGTAGGGGTCATGGGATGGAAGAAGCAGGAGGCAGGATGGGATATGGTTAGGACAGGGCTCCTGTTGTCCCCAGCTGTCCTCTTCATGTTCTTCCCGGACCAAAGGCCAGCCTCAGGTCAACGGGCCACCTAGAATAAAAGAAAGAGGGGGTTCAGATACAGGTTAGAGGCCGGATGAGGGTGAGGAGTGGTGGGGTCTGTGTGCATGACTCTGAGTGTTTTGCGACAGCATGCTTTGTCATCCACTCCCTTCCCCTGTTCTCACACACACAGGGACAGCATGACCAGACGTCCCTATGGCCTCAGATATATTTATAAGCTTGGAGCAGGCTCTGTTCAGAGAGACAGGCTTGTGAGATGCACCTGAGCAAATATTAACATCCTCCATGAGGAGCCTTTGATGTGCAGGGGCCAAAGCTCGGGGTCGGCACCCCTCAGCAGGCTGAGCTTAGAATGCAGGGACGGCAGAGTCAATAGAGGAGTGGGAAGATACTGAAGAGCAGCCGGATCAGACTCAGCTAGACATGAATAATGAGTCAACAAACTGAGCGCTAAAAACAGCTTCAAAGCATCTTGAATCAAACAAAGTGTTTTCGACTAAACAACAGAAAAAAACTGACAGTTTTAAAGTAACTTTAAGATTCTTTTAATGATGAAGGCCACAGTTAGCACACAAATCTCCATCGTTCAACACTCGCAGAACTACTGCTGAAAGTTCATAAAACTCAACAAGGCACACAGTCAAAATTTATTTGAAAGAAGACAAAAGATTAAATTCCAGAGACTCAAGTGTCTTTGCTGCTAAATCCCTTTTCAAACGCTGGGAAGAGACTTGAGGGAAATAAATATATAAAGTCATCCAAGAACGAGGCTAAGGGGTTTATCTCCTTTCATCTTGCCATTGCTGTATGAGGACTAATCCCGCCTTGTGTCTTCAGCGCGGAGCCCAGGCTCCTCTGAACTACATTAAATAGAATAGATTAGCTCCTCCAAAAAGTCACGAGGTGGCATTTTCACAATCTGCCTTGTTTTTTTGGTCCTACAAAGAACGGCATGAGTCATTATCTGTTCTCACCTTGGTCTTTGAGAGTGTAGTTGATTTCTGAACTTTCAGCGGAGCAAAGAGAGTTTGATTGTTGATGTTTGGGAGGCATTGATTGTCCAAACCTTTATGTGAAACACTGTATGTGGGATATATAGTAATAGGAGGAGGGTTTTCTGTTTTCTGACTCATCTTTCTGATAAAAACCATCACCCACAGGAACAGTTTTATCCATTAATCATCAAAATGTCCATTCCTACAGACGAACAGGACAGTTTACCGCAGGATGTGGAGTGTGGGTGTGTAATGCAATTAAACGAGTCCTTCATCTTGTTTGATGTGCTTCATTTCATTTGGTCTTACTAATTTGGAGGAAAAATCAGATAAAGCCATGCCATCATGTGTTTTCACATCAAAAGTGAGGAATGACAGTGTTTCCACTGTTTTCTCTTCATCTCCTCAGTCAGACTTCTGAGGGTCGTGGTGATTAGATCATCTCCAGCTCTACCAAACAATGAGCCATTATGGGGAAGAAGCAGTCATAAATTGGACTTGTCAAACTGAATCAAAGGCCTTACTGAATGCCACTATCTCCCATTCTAAGAGGAGTTGTTTATATCTGCTCATTTCTGTTCTTTTGTCACAACAAAAGAAGAATTTCTAGTTTATGTGCAGCAGCGGCTCTAGAGACGTTAAATCAGCTGGTAATTAGGAGCTGGACTGTTTGTCTTAGAACACTGATGTCCAATCCTGGTCCATGAAGGCCACAGCCATGTATGTTTTAGTTGTTTCTCTGCTCCAGAATCTCTGATTTGAATCAATGGATGATTAACAGACTTTTGTAGAACTCAAGGACAAACTGAACAGATAATTGAACCATTAAATCAGGTGTGTTGGAGCAGGTAAAGAGCTAAAACATGCAGGTTGGTGTTTCTTCAGGATCATGTTTAAACACCACTGTATACATCATAATGGGATCACACAGCTGTGCAATATCACTTCAATGTCAAATGATTCAAACAAACAAACAAGCAGCATTAATAAAGTTCCTATTATCTATGTTTTCACTTGAAATATAGAAAAACTTTAAAATGTCTTTTGACCTTTGGGTCATTTGTTTTTCTGCCTCAAGTCTTAATAAAGCAAATAAATACTGAATGAATTACCATGAAAGGATACAAGAATTCAAAGTAAAAAGATTGCTGATGATTGGAAGCATGACTTAATTCAGTTAGATGAAACTAAGATGAATTATTTTAGTCCAGAATGTGAAGTTCAGCCAAGTCAAGACTATAACATGAAGCACGGAGGTGGAAGTGTGGTCAAAAGGTGAGAAATGATAGTAACTATAGCAGGTGGTATGAGTAAGAATCCTGATAAATTCACTCCCGAGAAAGTTTGTCAAAAATATTCGAGCACAATTCAAATCACACTGACGGGACTTTCTAAAGACTGAAACATAAAAGCTATGACTGAGTCAACAATGGTGCTTGGCTTGAATCTTAAGGAACACCTTGGAGATAACGTTATGAAGGTCAAACATCACAGACTCTCCAGGTTAAAAAGTTTTTCAGTTTCCAGAAAGAAAAACAAACAACTTCAAAAACGTTGTCCAGATTTTTGTAGGAAACTAATATCCTCCATGCTGAGGACATTCTGTCATGAAAACATACAAATAATGACAAAAATTCCATCAAGTCAAAGCAAATTCCTTTTTCCTCAACTTAGACATACTTCACAATGATACAATTTTAAGGATTTGACATTAAGTTGGTATTTAAAGCGATGTGGTTTTTTCATTTAATTATCAAAAAAAGAGGTGTATTTACTTTTGTTGCATATTTTGTATGTTTTTGAAGCCATTCGGGCCTTAAAACTGTGTAAAACTTTTTACTGTGTGAGTGGAAGGTTTTACACATCTGGGATCATAAACCGTCCACCTCTCATGTAAAGGTAAATCCACCTGTCTATCTATCTTTCCATTTCTTTACCTCTTCCATCTGATGATGGTGACCGACTCTTGTCAAACTCAAAACTATTAGAAGGTTTTTTTAATCTAATTTTTAAAAAGTTTATTTTGTTTATTTTTATAGCCCATATTTAATATTTATTTGCATTAATTTACAGGTAAAATCACGACTAAAACTTCTCAATTAAAACCTTTTTAACCTCTTGGGAAAACAAAAGTGTAACTTCCACATGCATTTATAAAAACAAACATGGAATAATAAGTATTTAACAAGCTCGACAGGACAAAGTTTCCAGTAACCTGGTCGTTGGATGACTGACTGCATTCTCTTTAGTTTGCTTCCTGAGTAAATGTAGCTGATGACCTCAGGTTGACATGTTTGTAAGTGTGTGTCTGATACATCTGAGGAGGTGTGCTGGCGTGTCTCTCAGTTAAGGGAAGTATTAACAAGACCACAGTTATGCCAGAAATGTTCAAAGCAAACAGACGGAGCTGCAGCAGGCTACAAACTGACGGCTTCTAAATGAAAACAACAAAGGGAAGAAACCCGTACAGACGGGAGAGTTTGTGGTTATTCTGCTGAACTTGTGTCAGAACAGAGACGTCAGCGTTTCTACAAAACATTTCAGGGAAAATCCTGAAGTTTTTATTTGTCCAATGGGGTCATTATTTTTCATGTCTGTGTAAATGTGGAAGGAGATCCTCTACATGCCAAATTTCAATCAGGCTGATGTTATTCATGGAACAGTGTGAATCGTGCTTTTACTCCATCCCATGCACGTCTGTGGTGCATTGCATGTTTCCAACATTCCTCAGTGTGATAATGTTTGAACAATGAAAACACGAGTTTTAAATTCTGTTTGAACAAACTTTTATTCAGTGATTATTGCACAGAATCAAACTAAAACACTTTCTAGACAAGTTTTATATGTGTGCAGGAAACGTGAGGCAGATGTAACTGCAAACAAATTGAGACCATCGTGCAACAAATTTTAGAGTTTAATCACGATGTCTCTTTATTATGTCTCAGTGTATTTAATCACCAACTTCTTTTCTCACATTTTTATCTCTTTGAAACAAAACTGAGACTTCGAGATGGATTGTAGACACGTGTAATTACATTTTGGAAACTTCCTGACTGATGCTGTTTAGTCTAATGAAATACTAGTTTGACTTTATCTGCAGCATTTGTTTTTATAAAGTGATAATACGTGACACACCCGCTGTACGCTAACGTTTTACCATATAACCAATCCCGTGTTTTAGTCTGTAAATCTTTCACCTTTAAACAAACAGTAACTACAAAAAGGAAACATTTTATCTGCAGTGATATTTTAACACTTTGCTGCAGTAAAGTGTATTTCAGAAATTTCACCACTGAAAACAGAGCAAAGGCTCACACACAAATAAATCCACACTGATCACCACGAGGAACAAACTGTCTGAAGATGTTCACGTATGTGTTTAGCTGCAAGTGTTTTGTGAAATCCAGGTGGCTGGAAAACCATCAAAGCTGATGTCATGTTTCAGAGCACCGAACTGACTGTTGCCTGCCGTACCGGCGTAAACCGAGGGGCAGTTGGGAGGACTTCTGTCTGTCAGCACTAACACATTTGCAAGGCCATCAAATGAGGACCAGAGATGAAGATCAAGCCACCTTATTTAATAATTAATCAAGGTGTAGTTGAAGGCTCACAGACTGATGAAAGTGCCATCTGTCAGGCGAAATTAAAGCCTTCTATCAATCCATTATTGTTGTTAGTTTAGGCTCTTTCATTCCTTTGCCTCCATCTTTCCATCCATCCATCGTTTCACACTCTTCTCATCTCCTCATGGGTTTGAGGCTGTCAGTGTGTCAATTAAAGCAAGCTGCGGCGTGTTGTTTTATTGCATAGGACTTTTGATGTCTTGATAAAAAAAGTGCTTTGAAATATTTTTCCTCTGCTTTTGCACGCCTCTTTTTTCTGCACTCTTCTGCTGCCTGTGAGTTCCTCTTATCTTTTGTGAATTAAAATAAGAAGAAAACTGCAGCAAAGCTAGGCAGGATTGAAGATGATGTCACAAGTAAGGAGATGATGAAGATTTAAAATTAAATGTGCAGAAAGCTCCACAAAGGTGTGCAAACCAAAAAGACTGAATATGCAGTGGGTTTCCTTCTGCTCCTGGTGTAGACGGTCCTTTAAAGACAGCAAATGAAGTTAAAGCCCAAAAAGTAACAGTTTGTTCTTTAAATGACCAAAACCTGATTTTAAACACAAGTTATGAAGTAAGATAATATTCATTTCTACAAACGACTAAATTAAGTTTCTACTAGAACAAATAAAGTGACTTTGTAGAGAATTTATTCAACACACATTTTCAACTTCAGGTTCTTTTTCAATTTATTTATTAATTTAAATACTATTTTTGGTGAAACAAAACAAATTATAATAAACAATGTGAAACAGACATAATAAAGACTTTTTAGGTTTTGTTTTTCAACATAAAACTCTATAAGAATATTTGGTACCACACAGCAGTCCAGAAAAAGAAGTTTATATTTTAAAGTGAATATGTAACTATGATTTAAAGAAGGTAAAAAAAAAAATCCCATTACTTTTAATACTGTTGTGTCGTTCCAAAGGTCTAAATTTAGTTTTGGTTAATTCTCAGGATGTGTTGCCATGGTCACTGTGTTTTGGGGTTTTACTTGTGTTGGCCATAACTTTTCATTTTTCTCTTAATCACATTCTCTTGTGCTTGTTTCTGTTATTTCTTTAGTTTATCTTGTTGATTTCTTCTTTTCTCCCAGTAAAACTATTTATAGTTTTTCTCCCATGTATATTAATATTATCCCAATTTCTGTCTTCACTCTTTCACGTTAGTTTTGTCCTTTTATTTCTGTTTCATGTGATATTTATTCAGTCTTTTTAGGGTATCTGCCTTATTGGTTCTGTTAGATGTTTCATGTTTATCTTACCTTTTCAGTTGTTGTTTCTTTTATATCTTTCTATATATTTTTAGTTTAAATCTTAGCAGTTACCTTGTCGTTGTTTTTCTTTCACTGCCTTGTCACCAGTTTCTCCTGCTGATCACCCACACCTGCTTCTATTTGTAATCACACACCTGGTTCTCATGTCTGCTATTAACCTCCACATCATGCTTCCTGGTTCAGAGTTCTCTGTCGGACTGTTTCCATGTCATGTGCCATCCTGCATTTATGTTTATCAAGTTTTGTTTTCATTCAAAATATCTGTTCTGGATTTTACCTTCCTGTCTGAATTTGGGTTTTTAATCACAGAAACACCTGCACTTCCTGTCAACTAGAGGATTTTATAGTCTCACCTTAAAAAAGTCTGTTTAAATCCAAGAAAACAGCAAGTTACCGACCCCCAGTCTTCTTCAACAGTTTTTGCATTTTATTTTGTTAAATAAGATTATGATTATGTATCAATAATAAGAAAAGTCCATAAAATAAGTTTTACTCTGGTGAACAGATTTCTGTTGGATGGCGTGTGAACGGCTGCCTGTTCAGGCCCAAAAAGCAAAAAGAAAAGTTTCTTTCTTCCTAACGAGGATCAAGTTCAGCAGCTGAAAACAACCTGAGAAACAAAACAATTTGCTTTTCACTGGTTCAAATATACATCTAAGATGAATTCATTTTAGTATTTTGTATGAAGTATGTGACTCGGCTTCAGATCAGAGAGAAATATTTTATTAAGGCAGTTGTGCTTTGATTTTATTTTCTAAACCAAGAAAAAAATCTAACAAACCAGTTCATAACCTTTTTTTAGTGTTTTAAATATTACAGTATCTGATGTGAATGTCAGTTAAAGTACCAGTAAAAAACACAGGGAGCAGAAAAAGGAGTGATTTTGACATTAAAGGGAAAAAAACTCACCTTTTCTATCACCTCCATCTATTAATATCAACTCTGGCTTTGAACTTTGAATCTTTAATCAAATAAGTCTTTCATCATCAGGTGTACAAACCTGCACCTTCTTCATTCCAAACAGCTGCTCTGTGTGTGTGCATGTGTGTACACATGTGTGTATTGTTTGCCACATGTCCATGTATGAACCATGTCCATCTGTCAACACATGCCTCAAAAACCACATGGAAAGTTTTGGGGAATTTTTGGACTCAAACAACAGAAAACAGCTGAGAGGAACAATATGTACAATAATAGATGTCTTTCCTCTTCAAAACTGGATCCTTATCAGCTGCTTCACAAAAATAAAATAAAACTTTGAGTGTAAAAATGTAACATTTCTATTACATTCCTCTTGGAACCTGCAAGTGCTTTTACATTTTTTAGGGGATTATGAGTAATCTAATTACCTCAGTCAGCACAAGCTTCAAGTCTTCTGGGCAGCTTCTGTTGGCAACAAGGTGCAAACAATCTTCGCAAAAGAGTTTCCAAACGTCTTGAAACAATTTCCTACAGTTTTCAGTTCAGTCACGGGGGCGTCACTCATGTTGCAGGAATTTTAAGCATCTTCAAAAAGTTTGCCAGACTGATTTTCTCAAAATAGTCAATGTTTTGCAGGCGTCTGGAACTCTTCTCAAATCCTTCTTGATTTAGTGTCTGTGAGTCAAAAACTAAATCTTGTAAGTCTGTGAGAAAGAATGGAGAGCAAATTGAAGATAAATTTAAAGAGGCCCTTCCATTAAAAACTGTTTTTCTGAGGTTTCTGTTGAATATTTTAGCTCCACAGGTGTTCTTACCTTCATAGTGGGTGTGAAAACAGGTCAACAACTTCTCTTTCAGTTTTTATCTCTCAAACTACGCAGGTGGTGATAACACACCAGTTCTCCCGAGTTCAAACGGCCGGTACTTATTTCGTCACAACTCCTTTGTTCGTTAGTATTAATCAGCTCCTGCAGTTGAAACCACGCCTAGCATGCTGCTGGCTAAAAGCTGTTAGCATAAACATGTATCAAGCCGGAAGAGACTCGATGTGCTGTTCCCATGTGCAGCGGGGCAAGAAACAGTATACCTTGCTCTCATAGGCTAATTTGTTAGCCAATCTGAATCCAGCAAATTAGCATAATGGATATTAATGAGTTGCAGCACGAAACTAGACGAATCTTCACACAGTCAGATTGAAAGGTCTGTTAATCAGTGTTTCCTGACGTTTTTAGATATAAAATGTTTCATATTACTGGTTAATTCTTAAGAAATAACCACAAAGTCCTGAAATGTGTGTGAAATGGCTTTTTTTAACTTAAATTGCAAACAAATTAAGAAATAATGTGGACAGTTAGTGATGAAATAATGACAGGAAATTTTGCACAACTCTTTCCAAAATGTTGCTGTCTGTTAGGAATTTGGTCCCCTGACATTACAAAACAAAGTTCACCTTGACTCCCTCACTTTTTAGATTTTCCTGCAATTTTGTCTCCAGCTGGTTGCAACATTCAGTCTCACCAGCTCATTAATGTAACATTAAATAACATTAAATATGACCAAGTTAAATAAAGTCTGCTTTACTAGTCATGGTAAATTTACTAAGTTAGTTCAGAAACAGGTATTAAAACTCATGTTCTGGAACAAGCTTTAGGTAATTTTAACAATGAGCAGTTTTTTCTGCTCTTCACAAAATCCTGATTTTCCTGTTCAGAATCTGTTTGTGATCCAAGTCTTTGGTTTTTTTTAATGAATGTAGGTGTCATCAAGATCGTCGGCTCACAACAGAAACAGATATGTGATTCTAAGAGATATGAAGCTGTCAGCAGACTGTGTTCACTTAGTGGCAGCTGGAAAGTTCATGTTCTCAGTTTTCAGCTCTGTGGCTGCAGGTTGTGAAAGAAGGAAGGGAATATGGGGGCTGTTCTGTTTGACAGACCATGTGGGCTTGACAGAGTAACTCTGCAGCTTTTTAACTGCCCTCATGATGTTCTGTGGGAATTTTCTGGTGTAGTTGTACACAGGCTTTTTTGTAAAAGGGAAAATCTGATTAGATGTAGATTAGAAAACATGCTTGTTTTGTTTGAACAGGATTTATGATTCATGTAGTGTTCAGTTAAAAGGTTGAGGGGAGTAAAAGCCAAAGCAAATAAAGAATTAAAACCTTATTTATTTCATCACATTGTACTCAATAAAATGAAACTGCTTCAATTTGACACTTGCTGATAGTTTTTTAACATGTTGTATCCCTGCAGTCACACCAGCCTCCAAACTCTGTTTCCTAATTTGCAAATTCTCAAAATACTTCAAATAGATTTAAGATTTTTAAATCCAAGTATTTTTAAAACAAATTAAAGGCAAATATTTACTATGAAATTAAAAACTGTGCTCAGAAAACAAAACAAATAAATAAGATGAACTTTTTGCATGTGAATCTGAAACCTAATTTACACACACGTGTGTTTTTCAGGTTTAAGAGTCTCTGTATATGTTTGTGTCTATTGTAAAACATAGACCGATTTCAGGCCCCATGGCCTGGGGCCCAGGTCATTTGTCGTTTGTTAGCAGGGACAATAATCAGGGCCGACTTTGTCCGGGGCGATGGTCTAATTCACTGCTGCTGTTAACAGCCTCACTAAAGATCAAATGCACTGCAAGCAGATCAAAGAGCTCCGGACAGTTTGAAAGAGGAAGCTCAGATTAATTAGAGCTTTCATTTACCAGAGTCAGGTGGCTGAGACAGGACAGGTATGTGAACAACATGAAGGTAACACCTGGCTGACGTCCAGGGGTGTGGCGTCAGTCAAGCTGTAACTGAAGAGTGTGTGTATGCGTGTGTGCTGCTTGCTGGAACACCTGCTTTTTTTACTCAGTCCTGAATTACAACCTCTCCATCCTGCTCACAACAATTAGTCTCACCTGTCCAGTTAAACAATATACATTTTTATTTTAAATAAAAGAAACAAACCAGCAGGTTTGGATTTGGATCCAGAGGTCAGTCTGCTGTAATGAAACTCATCTCCTCTGAGTGTTTTTTACTTGGAACATGTTTTATACATAAAGAAATGACGACTCTTCTTTCTGCATCAGGCAGGTTTCACGTTTTGGACCGTTCAGAAAACAGGTTGATAAACAGACATCATGTTCTGACAGCCTGTATAAGTCAGGTGGCATCGTTTTATACTGTAACAGCCTGCAGGATGAGCCTTGGGAACATCTTGTGGTATCAGCACTCTGGGGATTTGCTCTGTGGGCCTTCAGGGTTTTAAGTTCCCAAATCTTTAAAACAGCTAAATATACTGAATCCCATACAGCCACCTAAGGTGATTTCACAACTTGATATCTATGTGAAAGTCAGTTTACAATTTCAGCCAATTTCTATAATTTCTGGAAACAAATCTGTACAAATCGGACTTGCTTTGCTTTCATTAGTTGGAGCGTACTGTAGAGGTTTGGGAGGTAGAACATCTTCGTATGATGCAGTAATCCCAGCTGGACAGCTGCTAGATGATCATTTGTTGATTTGTGTCTGGATATTGTTACTATGACAGAAAACGCTCAGTACAAATGTTTTTTATGTCTGTTCTTTATTTGGGTTTCGAAGGAATCAACAGATTGAAGTGAAAAGAAATTTGCTCTGTTAAAATAATGAAACAAACAAATAACATATTGCTGTGACAAATACGTCTCAGACATAACAAAAATAAAATACAATACTATGTGTGTGTAAAATGATAATATATTCTTAAACAAGAAAGAATGAATGTGATGTTGGTTTATATGTTTTTATTTTCAGGTAAAACTTTCTTCTGTGAATCTGCATGTTTTCTACTCATGCATGGATGTTTGGTTGGTCATGTGATTAAAGCAGGCACAGTTTCAAAGTTTTTACCCTAAATGCACCTTAACATTTCCTGCTGATGTCACTGTGTATCAGTTCCCACACATGATGTCAGTGTTTACCATGTGTTTACTCCACTCCTGCCTGAGAGATATCACACCAGGTTACCACGCAGACTCAGGTCTGATGAGTGGATTCCACAGCCACAGAGCCAGGACCTCATTTAAAGCTAATCTGTTTGGCCATGGGAAACAATGACAACATCATCAGTAATTTGGCCCCTGGTGTGAAATATGGCAGGCATGCCAGGCTTTTTTCTCTCTGAATTCCATTCCCAGAAAATCTTTTCAGCAAATTTTGACTCTTCTACAAAATTCCCAGAGTTTCCCACTCGAGAGTGCCAACATTCTGGGAATTCCTGTCATTTGTCCCCTTCTAGACAAACAGCATACAGTACATGATGTACCTAATGGTTGCAATGCGTTGTCAAGACCGATGCTGGCTGCGCCCAGGATGGAGCAGAATCAGATCTTACTGGATAATCAGATGTGAGCCTTATAAACATCAGGTCTCACTGGGATGCATTCAAACTGACTGTAACTCAGGGTGGGGGCGGGGCCTATACAGTAAATGAGTTTATTCTAATTCATTAAATTCTTTGTTTTATCATCCATAAAACAATCATCTGAATTCTGAATCTGAATTAGTTTCTTACCTCTTTATTCATTTTGGATGCCAGAACCAACACAAAGTACAACCTATTCACCTTGTATATATGTAACAGGATCCAAAGGAATTCTTCTACAAATACTGTACCACCCAGACTCTCTTGATCTCAGTGTCTCTCTGTTCATATCTACCATCTCATTTATTATTCCACCATGGTTTGGACCTTGAATGCTGATGCCTGTTTATCTTTACATAACGTCTGTCTGTCTGTAAGTACATGTGAAAAAAATGAACCAGAATCAAATCCCTTGTGTGTGTAAATATATTTGGCTAAATAACTGACTTTGATCTGATTTAAAGACACTATTTTCAGTTATAGTTGGAGAAATAGGAAACTTATTCTGAAAATCTTAACACAGACAGCTGAACTGTTCTGGATTTTTAGACGATCAAATCCAGAAGAAAGACTTGAAACATGAGAATCTATCCAAGAATGATGGGGAAGTTGTTGCAGACATATCTGACCTCACCTGGTGGTAATGAATTGTTGGGAGGGGACTACTAATGGAAGGTGTGCTGTTTAGTGCCTCCTCCAATCAGTCAGCATGAATAATGATTAGACTGAAGGGTTTGAGGGAGCAGGGAGGCCCCAGCTTCCTGCACGCACTGAGACTAAGCTGCTCTGGGAGCATGATGACATGTTTCTCTGTCATTTCATGCATCTGCACTCACTCTGAGGACAAACAGATTGGGATGAATAAATTAAACCATTCAATAACAGCTGCCCAGACTGGGAACCTGATAAATGGCGAGACAGAGTGAGAGGCGTATGGAGGTGCAAAGCTAATGATCAACTAATTAGGCATTCACAGGCTGGATTTGAATGGGACCTGGACTGTGGTTGGTTGGATGAGTTTGGATGGGGTTCAGGTTGTAGCGCTGCTGCTCCTACAGTCAGCAGCACTCAGTTCAGAGTGGGAGTGGAAGGTTTGTCAGGGCATGATAATCACTGCTCCATGGCCCTGTGAACAACTTCAAAGTAAAGTGAGCAGCATGCAGAGTGCATATCAAGTGAACGGTGCAGAACTGAGGTGGAGATCAACCAAAAGGTTTCAGATAGAAGATTTGGGATGTTTCTGTTTTTTCCTCTGCAAACAAACCACCTCACTTAGAGAAGTGCTTGCCATACATAAATTGCTGTAATTCTTGTTAAACTAACTAAAACAGAATAAAGAGTGATGCTCTGCCGAGGAATGGCACTCGGTTTCCCTCTTTGTGCCTCTTTTTTCATTCTCCTCCATCTTTTTTCCGTCTGTTTCTGTTTAAAGTTTCTCTTTCTCCATGTAAATGAGAGAAGCCACATTGATTTGGCCTTCAGTTTTTTGTTACTATAGCAACAACAAAACTACAAAGTGCTTAAAGCACAACACTTTTATCCCTGTGTCTCTCTGATCATCACAGGACATTAGCATACCGGGAAACAGGAGAGCTCACAGAGGAAAGCAATTGTGCTGTTGGAAGACCAAGCTTGATGCCTGAACTAAAATTATTATTATTATTATTTGGTGTAAGAGTATGGGAGACAAGCTTGCTGAATGACATAGAGGATATGGACCAGCAGAGAGAAGCCTGTCTGACAGATTCCTGTTTGCATCAGTACCATCTTGTCAACTCACACAAACAAGTCTCTCTCTCTCTCTCCACCTTTTTCTTTTCTGTAAACCTAAAAAAAGAAACATAGGTGGACATTTTCTCTCATGCTATCATCAGCAGGTCACTGAAAGAGAGATGGCAGCTTGTTTCCAGCTGGTGATGTAAAAGTATCTGCCTGCACCTGTGATGTGGTCTGCTGATCTGAGCGAGCGAAAGAGGCTGGATAGAAGGGCGGACACCGAGGCCAGAGCACTGAAGGAGATTTGAAGGCCAACTTCAAACAGCACATCAGCTCATTAATGCATGTAGGGGTGACCCAGACCCAGTATGGAGCAACACAAACACATCAAAAACACCTCCCAAAGCCCCCATCTTGACCATCATCACACGGAGCCACAGGAAGGCTGTGAAATCCACCCACCAGTGTCAAAGGTTTGAATTGTTGTCTTGTTTATCATTTCTCACTGAGCCACAAGAACAGAAAAGGCTACAGATTGAGTTTGGAAGACATGGAATAGAGTTAAAAAATAAATAAAATTCATTCTGGAACTTGGGAACAAAATGCACAAGAGCAGCCGGACGACTTTTATTAAAAGAGGAAATTTGAAAAAGTCGGTCCTGACGGTCATATCTGAGCCATTACATTGGTCAGATATCAATACTGTTTTCCAATTTTGGCTGCTGCACGTTGTGGTTAGCCGCAGATGAAAAACGTTACGCTTCAAACTGTCTAACTCGCTGGGTCGGTCTGCCTGAAGGCTACCCAGCATGCAATTCTGAAACAAAGAGGCCTCTTTTTGATTTCTACACAGCGTGACCTTTTTTGATTGGGTGAGATTGGTTGGCATGGAAATCAATACTGTGTTGTGTATTTGATGCAGCCTTATCTCTTCTCCACACTGTCTGCAGGTAGAGGTTTGTGTGTTGTGTGTCTAATGCACTCACACAAACGCTCTTGAAATGTGTGCAACATAACAATAGATTCTCCTCTTAAAGTAAATTACTTTTATGCAGAAAACAAGAAAAAGTAGTTTGAAATGAAAACAAACACACTGACGGCCATTAACTCAAAGGTTTCCCTCTTCCATTTGTCGTGTTTTCTCTGAGCCACTCAGCTCAGTTGTGTCGGACTCAGACGAGCCACATATGGTTTTTAAAAAGCCTGTAACAATAACGCTGGTCACGATGGATTCAGCAGAAACTGAAAATTATTCCTTGCTTGGATCCATTTGATATTAACCGTAATTTTGTTGTTGATGTTTATGTTTTGTTTTTGGTATATTTGATTTCTACAGCTAAAAAATGACAAAATAAGTAAGTTAAAAAAGAAACTTTTGGATCTGGAAACATTTGAAACATGCAGGATAGTATCCTGGATTTAGTGGCTACTCGTATACAGATAAAAATTGCTATTGCGTGATTTTTTTTTTTTTATTACCCTTTTGGGATACTTAAAATCTGTTTAATCAAATGCAATCTACATTAAATCAGAAGAACAAGCACAAGCCTGAAGGTCAGTGATGCAGTTCTAAGCTTTACAGTGATTTTTTAAACAGGTTTCTGTTTATTCCAGTAAAAAAAAAATCTTCAGTATCCACGTAAAACATGATGCGTGAAAGTAAGAGTCTTGTTCTGGCATAAAACTGACTGAATCCTTTCTGCAGGGTAACTTTAACAGTCCTATATCAACAGGCACCAGAACCAGCTGTTTCTTTCTGATCACCTCTAAAAGAAGCATCTGAAACCATTTAAACCAAAAGCAGTCACAGTTTCCACTCTGCATTATGGGCATTCCTCCATGGCCTCTCAGTCTGCACTGCGTAGCTTTGCTCAGCATGAAAACTCAAACACGCAGCAAACACACTGCTGCTTCCATCAGAAACAAATGTGACACAGACAAATAGAAATGCTGGACGACCTCTAACTTTCTTTGTTAGAGTTTTTGGAGTTAAAACCAACATTTTTTTTTTCTTGAATGGTTTTAGTTGAGACAACAGAAAGGAAGGATGAGCTGTCTCTCTGACACGTCTGCACTTCGTACTTACACAAAAAAGATGGAAAAACAGCCAATAATGATGGATTCTTGCCTGCAGAGCTACGATTTACTTGGTTTGGTGTTTATTTACACGTGTAAGGAGATTTAAAGCAACAATAAGGAATATAGTGTAACACTGATTCACAGGACTCCTTTTGGGGTTGTTGTTTTTAAGCCTTTTGGGAAACAATGCAAGGTTAAGACAAACGCCTCTGTGCTCTAGATTTTGCTTTCCACACACGTTTTGCAGCATTTTTTTCTGTTTACAGCAGCTGAACTGTAGCAAACAAGCATTCCTGATGCTAAACATCATAAAAATGACATAAAACTGGGTTGTAATGACTCAAACATGTATAATTAGAGCATTATTAAAGCAAGGCCACATCTTATCGTAAACATAATCCTCTTCGTAGTGATGACACAGTCAGTGGTTTAGATTTGGTGTTCATTAGCTCTGCTGGACCAACTACAAAGTACAAATGTCACAATGAAATCCTCTGTTTTTCTCTGGAGAAGTTCATCTGCCAGTTGTTTTTTACAGAAAATGTAGTCACAGCAACCAGATGGGTCTGATACTGGAAACAGCAACATGATCAATACTTGATTATCTGAGAGAAATGATTGATTATTGACTAATTAAATAAAATCCTCATCTCAGATTGAAAGTGTTGTGCTGCTGACTTTATCTTTAAATACTGTGGATGTAATAATCAGTAATCAATTGCGACTTCATTATTATAATAAAAAAACAATGATAAAGATGAACAACCTTTTCATCAAAAAGTCTGATTTTTTTCTTATTCTGTATGAGAGAAGGTCCATTAAAATAAATTGGGATGTGAACTTGGTTCTAATTCTGCTGAACTTGTGCAGGTTTGAGAATAACTTTAAATAAAACTTATTTGAAGCTGATGAAGAACAATGTATAAGTTCCTATTCTTCAGTTAACTCATCATCTCACAGGTCCTTTCTAAAACCTGTGTGTTATTTTTGGTCAAAAAGATGTAAAAACACATGTCTACCTTCTGCTGTCCAAGACTGGGACACCAGATGACTCCGGTTGTTCCCTCCCTTCGGGGTAAGAACACCCCGTCCACACCCGGTGGTCTGGAGTCTTCTCAACTTTCACAAAACTCAGGAGGCAGGAAGATCAACAGATGCAGCTGGGAGGGAAGCAACTGCAAACTTCAAACATGCGACATGAAAACATGGCTCAGTGGCGTTTTCATGGCGTTTTGAGGTTATGCAGAAGGAATGTCTTGAAGACAAACTGTGACAGGTGTCGTGAATAGGGACATTTCTGAAATCAGCATAAACATTTAGGTTTTTTAATCCTCTCGCCTCCTGTTGGGAAATTCAGCTGGAACATCTTAGGTTGGAGTTTTGACTTGAAAAAACTTCATTAAAACAACAAACACACACATTGATAGCTGGTCTTCTTAGTTGCAACTGGAACACTGCAATGTCCCTAGCTCCAGTTAGACTTTCATGTGAGACTAAAATACTTTATTTCTCTTGTAAAAACATCTAGAAAAACGTTTCATGAGCTGATGATAAATGTAATAATCATTCATATCTCAGTTTATTCACTAAACTTTCTATCAGGGTCAGTTTCTACCTCTTCTGAATGTATATATTTTACAACATTTCATGCTTTATTTTGAGTATCAACATTTGAGCACAGTTTTGTTGATCCGTTGCAGGATGTAATGTGACAATTTGATCATTTGTTTTGATAAGTTGGACTGCTTGAGCAGTCAAAGCAAACTTTTTGCTTCAGTGAAGCAGACGAGCCGAGACGTGATGTCGGAGTGTGGAACAGCGGAGAGGAAGAAACCTGCTGAACGCTAGAGTCAGTAAATAAAGTGAATAAATTGGCAGATAATGTGTAGCAATTGTTGAAGTGTGCATAATCAGGGATTTGGAAGCTGCTCACTCTGCTGCTCATCTTCTGACTACAAAACCAGACCCGGCAGCCCCTCCATCCCCCCCGCTTTCTCTCACTCGCTCTCTCCAGACGACGATAATCTGTTCCAGTACACTCGCCATGAAATGAGCGATGCAGAGCTTGTAATGCACTGGACAGGCAATGCCTAACAGATAATGCAACCCTCCTTTCCCTAAACCCCCACCAGCCCGCCTCACCCATGCTCCCGCCATCACCAGCCCTCGTCCCCTTCCTCTGGTAAATCAGGACCCTTCAGCTGTACACAAGTACACAAAGATTCGCTTCATTACAAGAGGAGTTGTTTTCTTTTGCCAGCTTTTCATCTGCTGTATAATATCTGTGGCGAGCTGTCTCGTCGCCTTCTGTATGCGTCACATTTCATCTTGACTCTCGTGACCTTCGCTGTCAGGCACACAATGCAAAGCGGCTGTTACGGCTTTTTGTTCTTCTTGCCTGTTTACAGTCATGATTGTCATTTGGCTAATGTATGCATGCATTTATCCACATGGGCCTTGAAGCAAAAGCCTTGCAGAGCTGACAGTGGTATTCTGTAGTCTCATGGGGTGGAAGAAAGAAAGTTGTTTTGATGCCAAGGAGTGCATCATATTTCAATATATTTATTTTCACTCTGCAAGAAGTGTCTTTATTTGAGCCTTTTCTGTTTCTCTTTTGTTTTTAGCTGTTTTTGATCTGGCTTTAATTTAAATGTCATCACATCTTCATAAGTTAAACAAATCTTGCTCCACCAGCACTTAAATAAAAACATTTTCCATATACTCCATATGTTCGTGTGCCTAAACCACATGGATTTCAATCAGATGAGGCCTGTTTGTTGGACAGTACATTATACAGTATGAACCCAGGTTAAACTATAACAAGATTAGTCTAAAATCACAGTATCAATTATTTAACATCAATAAGTGGCAGGAAATACCTACCTATACCATTTTCACACATGGGCTGCAGCTCTGAAGTTATATGATGTTACAGAACTGCAGTCAGCTGAGTGCGTAAGTGGTGAAAACACAAAGTGTTAAAAAATCTGCAAAACCCATTAAATTTTATACAAAAAAATAAAAGACCACATATATTGGTTACTATGGTAACGAGTACCACCTGAGGTGGTACTGATGATACCAACATACATCCATCCATTATCTGAACCTGCTTATTCCTATTCAGGGTTGTGAGGAGCTGGTGTCTATCCCTAGCAGTCACTAGGTAAGAGGCGGGGTCACACCTGGACAGGTCATCAGTCCATCATAGAGTCACATGCAGACAAACAACCACTCACACACATAGGGACAGCTGTCAGTTGACACCTCAAACATATTTTTGGTCTGTGCAAGGAAGCAAGAGTCCTGCAGAAAACCCACACATGCACAAGGAGAACATGCAAACTCCATGCAGAAAGGTCCCAGCTGGTTGTGAACCCAGTTTTGACCTTCTTGCTGCAAGGACCAGGTTTCCAAAATAAAACAGGAAGCAGAAAAAATTTAATTGAACCTAAGAATGGACTGAAATCTGCAGAGAAACTGAGAATCTAAACAAAGACTAACCGCTCTTCTACCTGTGCTACAACACTATACGCTCACGTTTACGTTCTCTCAAAATCACAAGTTTTTTTCTGCCAATGTTTGTGAGATGTGAACAGCTGATTATGATTCAGCACCACATCAAAATCTTAAGGAAATTATCTGAGTGAATTTATTCAGGAAAAGCTGCAGGTGAAATCACATGCTGCCTCTACCTGCTCATCAGTTTTGCAGATTTGTTAAAATGCATATGGTAGTCATGATTAAAAATAATAAGAGCCTTTTCCACTTTTTTGACTCAGTTTAACCAAAACACTCGAATTTTCACGGTGTGCTTTTTTTTCTCCCTATCTTCTGTGCAGTCTTTCCATCTGCGACTACAGAGAATTTTCTTTTTGTGCAAAACGTGTCTCACATTCAGAATCTCCCACTTTGAAGTGCATGTCTGAACAGGGAAACGGCAAGAAAGTCGAGCCTTAATTCTCCAGCGTTCATGTGTGAAAACTGATAATGAAAACATCTCTTCAGTCCTAGTCACTTTTTCTTTTTTTAATACATCATGTGACACCAAAAGTCTGTTGCATGTCTGCAGAATCTTATCTGTGTGTTCCAAATCCTGTATTGTACGACTGAAAGGAAGAATTGTGATTGTGGTCACGTGAGCTGCACGGTTCAGACGGGTTTGATACACCGTCTACTCTGGAAATGTTTCCTACATTCTAATGTTTGGCTCCATTTTCTCTGGTCACACTGATTCCACTTTACAGGAACGTCAGGTTTGTGAAGCTGCTCTGCTTCACACTGAATGTTTCAAATTTAAAGTTTTAAACATTGTTTTTAAAAAGGTAATTACAAAACATAGAAAACACGTTGGAAACAGTTTTAATATGTTATAAAATTGTGTTGGAAACATTAAAGCATCTTTACTTTTAACTTTGAGTCTGAATTCACCTCCCTCCAAACACTGTTAGTGTTTATTCCTCTTCATCACACAAAGCTGCTGTTCAGGCCAGAGTTGGTAAATTACTCAAAAAAAAAGTAACTAGTTACACATTACAACTTACTTTACAAAAAGTAATATACTTAGTTAGAGAAAGTAACTTAGTTACTCTACTTTCTGATGAAGTTTGCACCCAAAGTGACGAGCAATATTGTTTTCTTTCACTAATGGCACCAAAGATCTTTTTTTTATGCTTCTTTAATAAAATATATGAAAATCAAGCACAAACAGCTGTGTTATAAATGCAACGGACAATTGTAAACTTAAGACCTCAAGTTACACATTTGATATCAAAATAAAGTTTTAACTGCGTGAACTGTCGAACAAAGGCGAAACTTCTGCAAATTACAAATAAAAAGACAGCTAACAATAGATATGATAACTTCAAGATCCTACAACTAATTAATTCAGCCACTGTAGACAAAAATAATAATATTTTGGATACATTTCCACTCATGAAACTCCAATTTTTAGATTATATTTTTTCAGAAAAAATTTTTCATATTCTCTGATGTTGAAAAGCTCCTGGCTGCAGTTCGCGGATCAGTGGCAAGGACAAGCCTTACTATATGTGGTAGAACATGTCGTAAATACACCGGAACTGAAGGGGGCGCTAGATAAATATTTGGTTTTCTCCCCAAAAGGAGCTCGAAGCTCCTTATTGTAACAAAAGAAACAAATAGGTTTCTCTTTGTAACGAGTAATATATTACAGGTGTCACCAAGGTAACAAGATACATTACTGAGTTACCGATATTTGTAATATTATTACTGTAACGCGTTACTTTGTAACTCATTACACCCAACACTCGTTCAGGCTTCATCCTCAAACATATAGTTTGTTTTCTGCAGCCTCCTTTTACATCCTTCCTAATACGGTTAGTTGATTGTAATTTTAAGATCATGACTGTCACTTGTTGGATAATTTTAATAAAGATTACAAACATTCCATCTAATCAGTATTTTATGGACTGCACTTTTATTTCAGGCTATTTGAAAGCCGATTAGATCATCGTTGCATGTGCTGGCTGAAATGATAAAAGGCTGTTTGCTTTGAATATGACAGCTCCAAAGAGAAACAGTTTTGAGCCACGTGCAACTGATTATTGTGCAAATTGCTGACAGTTGTTCTAAATTGTTTGCAAGCATCAGCTGGATAACTTTGCTTCAACACAATGAGAAATTTTAGATGTGTTGTGGATATTTTTTGAACATATATTTCAAAAATTCCAAAACTGAGCCAAATCATAAAAAGCTGTAAAAATGTTATGTAGATTTCAAAGGTATGCGGTCCTTCAAAGCAAATATTTCATGTGGCATCTGAGTGCAGACAGATCAAAACCTTCATGAGGGCAGAGAGTGTATTCATCGCCGTGAGCGCTGATTACATGTGACTGACGATGGGGACCTCCCTGGCAGCAGGTTTGAGTGAAAACATGAAACAGAACTGGCTGTGATCGATAGATTCAGGGTCCCCGTTTTCCCAGCTGCCTCGTGGTTTTGAGGGTTTGGAAAATCTGCCACGAAGCAAAGGCCCTCCCATCTCGTCTCAACCGAACATTGTCCGGGTGGCTCCTGCTCCCAGGCTCCGAGCTCGCTGGAATGCCGGCAAGCTGAGGATAACAGGGTTTCCTAAAATCCAACCAGAACCTCTCTAATTTGGGCATCCACTCCTTGCCACTTCCTCTGACCAGAAACCAGTTTAAATTGGTAGCCATGTATAAGCTGGCATTCCCCTTTTCCTCCATTTTTAAATGGTTTGTTCATTTCTGAGGCTCTTATATTTCTATCTCTTTCTCTCCATCTCTGCCCCTCGCTGACACAGAAAAGCACATTTATTTCTGATCTATATTATCATCCATAACATTAAATCATGGGCCTTATGTGCAATAACCCCCCCCCCCTCCATGACCATTAATGCTACTCCAAACACACAGGCACTATCAGTGACAGGCACAGCACAACCGCAGTGATGTGTTAGCTCACTTCCAGCTATTTATGTGTGTGTACAGGCAGGTTGTTCCCACCAGTGAGCGTTGAAAAGAGTGACAGACCACCCACCTGCTCTGGCTCTTCCAATTCATGTCAGTTTGGCTTCAGTGGGAGGGCAGCTAATGGGATTTCACTATCAGCACTTCAGTGTAGCCGGCATGTCAGCTCTCCCTCCTCCGTAACGCTACGCACAGTCAGGCAAAGTAAAACTGCTCGGCTCGGATTCCTGGAGACCGGCGGTGAGAAGCTCAGACATTGTGCTGAATGTAATGAAGCTTTCAGAAGCAGTGCAGCTAATTATGGGTCAGAAACAAAGTAAGCAGGCACATTATTGAACTATTTGTGGGATTTGACAGGAGCTTGTGGCTTGATATCAGCATCTACACCATGTTATTTCTACAAAGTCTTGTGGTTTAAAGGCACTTTAGAAGTAGCAGGTTATGTTAATTTTTTCTTCACAACAACATAATTACAGAGAACTTTGATGACACTGTCTGGGTGTAAACTTGGGTGCAGTTAGGAATCCTGTAACTAGCAGTCCACAGACTGCAAGCAAAGAAAGTTGGTATTATCAGCTGTAAAAAGGCTGAACTATATATAAAGTGTGAAGCTGCCACAGTTTGTTTAGTTTTGCCCCACAGAATCCAGAGGCTGACGTTTTATGAATGGTGTTAAAGGAAGTGTAGCAGCTGAGTGAGTCCGAAGAGACGACTGCCTCATTATAACATCCAGTCACCCGCCGCTGTCAAAACAACACCACACTTTTTAAGTCTTACCTCACCCTCACTCTTCCTCACTGCCTTTTCTGCTGTCTACATCATTCCATTACTCTGTCATTCAGAGTTTCTAACTGTTCTCTGCAAGTTCACACTTTTAGTTTGGTGGCAGCGTTGACTTTTTTTTTTCCCTTTTGCTTCTTTTTTTTCTTTTCTGCTTTGTATTATTGCTCCACATCAGAGATCTAAAGAGGGGTCTTTTGTGTCTGGCTTTACCCCAAAGGCAGTATTCTTGCAAAGCAGATTAATAATTACAGAGTACACAACATCAGGGAAAACAATATCAACATCTTTGATGTCAAACATGAGAGAAACCAAAAATTACAAAGGAAAAAAGTATGACGCATAGAATTGTTGAAGTCGGTGTTTCTCTCTCTCTTGGCAGTATTTCCTGTTATTTTTGCTTTCTACTGTTTCTCAGTGCATTAAAAACATTAGGCAGGACTTAAAAGAGAAAGGCTTCTGCCCCCGGATAGCCACATTTAAGAAGCGCGATGCCAACTGTTCTGTGTGACTGTGTCATTGAAGATGTGAGGTGGCTATATTTAATGTTTCATAGGATTTGGTCCATCTGTTTTATTCTGGCGCCCATCAGTTAGACATTATTTGTTTAGTGTAGTATTAGGATAAATAGAAACCATGGAGGACAGAGCTGTCACAACCCTGAGTTATGATTATGGGATGTAATTGAAAGGTTGAGCGAGCTTTTTCCTTTGCTTCGCTATAAAACTCCCTTCAACTGTAAAAAAGCCACAAATCATTGGAATCAAAATTTACTGTCTCTTCTGTTGTGTACTTTACAGAAACAACTTTTTATTTATTTATTTATTTATTTTTGGGGGGAGGTTGTGTAATTAAAAATAATAACAAATAATCATCATAACATTGTGACCTCAGTCTGAGATAAAGTTGTGTGATGTTTTAATGTGTCTTTGTGGATCCATCCATCCATCCATCCATCCATCCATCCGTCCATCCATCCGTCCATCCATCCATCCATCCGTCCATCCATCCCTCCATCCGTCCGTCCTTCCCTCCGTCCGTCCGTCCGTCCGTCCGTCCGTCCTTCCATCCGTCCATCCATCAATCCATCCATCCATCCATCCATCCATCCATCCATCCATCCATCCATCCATCCATGCATCCATCCATCCCTCCCTCCCTCCCTCCCTCCTCCCTTAACATTTATACATAAACGATCTGTAGCTATTATTCATACTCATCAAATCTTGGTTTCAGGTGAATTTAAGGAAATTTAGCTAAAGGAAGATTTTTTAGACACAAACATAAATATCTTAATTCAGTTTGAATTTTGTTGCACAAGAAACATGTAAAATTTTAAAACACATTTTCTTGTACCTGTAAAACATCAAGATTAATATAAAAAATTCACAAGGAAAGCTTGACACTAACATTTCACTCGTAACAGTAAAATTCATAAATGAATTATTTTTGTGAAAATTTACATGCTAAACATGTTAAATCGGTTGGAAATGTGGTTTTAGAAAATCAGAGAAGTCGGTGTGGCAGGTGTCAGAAAAGAAACACCTTTAAAAAATTCACGGGTGGGGGTGTTACACCTTCTGCTTCACTGTGACAGGAAGCTGAGGCGTCAAAGCCGAAGCGACACGCGGGAGAAGCTTCACTGTTTTCCTGACAGGCTTCCTTGTGCGATGGATGTAGCTGCATCACTACGAGATATACGGTGAATCCAGAAACACAGCAGCTGCCTGGTGACAGGACTGATGCATTTCCTGTTTATCTGGTTTTTATTGTTTATGACAAAATAAAAATACCAGAACTCGTTGTCAAGGTGAGTTCACCTGACTATCATGAAGTGAAAAGGTTCATCACTGTACAGCAGTTAGAAAAACAAGACAAGTAGTGTTAGAGTTTAGGAATTTTTCCATCCAAGACAAACAAACCACATCAATTTTTATGATCTTTGTGTTTGTTTTATTCTTTAGGGTATTACAAGACCACAGTTAGTGAACTTCACTTGTCCACCATGTGGTCCATCATACAGCTGTTTATCAGTGTTGTTCAGAATCTTAAACAGAATCTTTCATGAGCAGCAGGAACGTTTCACACAGCACAACCACAAGCACATGACATGCTGGTTATCTTCTACTGAGAATAAAATAATATAATCTGTTTATGAAAAAATAAATTGTTGCATTAAGTTATGGCGCAGTTGGTAGAGCTGTAACTTGCAGCGAGAAGGTCGCAGGTTTGAATCCAGGCTGGGGTCTTTCTGCATGGAGTTTACATGTTCTCCTTGTGCATGGTGGGTTTTCTCCCACAGTCCAAAAACATGCATGAGGTTAATTGGTGACTCTAAATTGTCCCTAAGTGTGAGTGTGTGTGGAAGCAGTTTATCTATATTTGGCCTGTGATGGACAGGTGACCTGTCCAGGCGTAGCCCCGCCTCTCACCCAATGACAGCTGGAGATAGTCACCAGATCTTTGCAACCCTGAACAGGAAGAGGTTCAGAAAATGGATGGATGCATTAAGTTATCATTTTTCTTGTTTAACATTTTAGAAAGCTTCCTAACTTTTTGCAATTGGTGTTATAGTTGTGGACCATCATGCATTGCATGTTTGCTACACCTGGACAGGTCACCAGTCCATCACAGGGTCACGCATAGACAAACACCCACTCACACACACACTCACTCCTAGGGACAATTTAGAGCTGCCAATTAATATCAGGCATGTTTTTGGTCTGTGGGATGAAGCGAGAAAACCACCACATGCACGAGGAGAACCTGCAAACTCCATGCAGAAAGGTCCTGACCCGGTTTAGAACCCAGGACCTTTCCAGACAACAGTGCTACCCACTGCACCACCATGCAGCATCCACTAACCTCCATTACTGCTTTTCTGAATAGTTACATTGTTGGATACAGAATAAACACATGAATTAAACATGTTTTTCACATGAGATCTCGTGTCCATGAATATGTTCAAAATGTTACAAATATCACACGGGACGTGTGTTTCACATGTGAAGTTTTCTGTCAGGCTTTTCTTATCCTTCAGAGAGCTGAACGGAGATTATTATCATCTTAATCAAAGTTAAAACTAAATTACAACAATCACTTCCTCCTACAGTTGGACAACAGATCAACTGTAACCAGTAAAATATAGTTTCACAAATTTAATCTGAGAAAAATTATTTTTAACATTGTTGGTAGACTGTGCAGTAAATATTTAAACACGTTATTTTACAGTTTACAGTTAATTTGTTGTAAAATTAGATTTCAGTGATTTGAAGATAATTACATCATCTTCTTAGTTAAAGACAGATAAATTACATCTTTCATCTTTTCAGATTAAGGCGTGGCTCTCTGTGGTTCCAGATCTTCTGATCATGTTCATTAGTCTCTGGCTTCCTCCTGTTTGCCTTCAGTGTTCTAGATTTCTGTTTATGATTTACCCTTCATCATATTTATATTTATTATGTTGGTTATATTGCTGTCTGTATTTTATATAATATATTATATATAAATAAAGTTGACTTGACTTGACTTTATGTTGCAGTGAGATTTTCGGTTCATCCTTGTGTCAGTTCATTGATTTGATTCTTTGTGGTTTTATTTCCTGTTTTTATTTTGGGTTTTCTTCAGATATTTTATTATGCCTCTCTGTTTTTATCCTTAATTTCTTTGTGTAATTTATTTTCTATTAACTCTGTGATTCTTTTGTGTCAGCCCCACTTCGCTCCTCAGTTCATGCTGCCTGGTGTCACACCTGGTTCAGGTTTCTCCTGATTGTATAAAGTCGACCACTGGCTTTATATTTTATTAGTTTTTAGTTCAAATAGAACTTTGACATGTTTCCTGTTGAACGTTTGTACTTTTTCTCATTTCCACACACCTGTAGTGTTTTGTAGGTCATTGTCTTACGCTGCGTAAACTATATTTGTTTTCTTTGTTCTTTTGTACCAATCTATATATAATATATGTGAAAATTAAAAAAAAAAAAAAACTTCTTTAAACACTCGTGTTACCATCTTTATTCAGTTGTGTTGGACAGCCGTGGGGAAGGAACTGGATTTATGGATGATGCGAGCAGCTGTTTACTCAGCAGGTATGAGCAGTAGTGAAGCTACACTGAACAGGTGTGACTGCTAGACGGCGATGAATCTGATGAGCCGCAGCAGGCGGAGATGAAGTTTCAAGTTTTAACTTTAAAAGGGCACAATGTTAAAAAAACGCCTGTCCTGTCCAACATGGAGACAAAAACAAACACAAACTAACATAAAACCAAACAGTCCAAATACATGTGTTGATGTTATATATAACTCAGTGTTTTTGATACAAGAATATTCAATTATACACAAAGATTTGTTTGCTAATGCGTATGTGTTCATGTGAGTGTGCGTTTTAGTGTGTGTGGTGGATTTGTATGTATCAGTGTTTCTAGATCTGAGTCTATGTGCACCAATGTAAGTACACGGTTGTTTGTGTGAACATGTGTGTGTGTGTGCGCTTGTGTTTATGTAGATTTATCACATTAACTCACTGCACAGAAAAGGTACAATGTAGCCAGAGTTTGGTTTTAACCAGCCACCAGCCCAAAGGGCATCAGAGCACCGAGTATGAGCAGCTCCAAGCAGGACCCCCCCTCAGCAGGAGGATGCCCCAAGAGGTCACAGGCCATGGAGCCTCAGAACCCAGCACGTCCCCCCCCCTCGGAGCTGAACCCCCTGTTCCTACATGTCTAATATGTAAATAGAATTGACGGACAAGACAAGGGTTTTACTCCAGGTTTCCTTCCACAGACATACAGATTATTTTGGTTGGTAACTCAAATTGGCTCTTAGATGTGTGTGTGTGACCCTGTGAGGGACTGGAGACCTGTCCTCTGGATGTGGACACCAGCACCCAGAGACCCTGAACAGGATCAAGCATGCATAGAAAATATACTGATGAATATTCAGGATAATAATGATAATAATACAGTTCTGTTTAAAGCTCACTCAGAGATGAAACCTCATCTTTTGCTTTCATGAATTTGACTGTGTTATTTTCTTTGTTGAGGCTGAGGCAGCACTAAGAGCTCAACCAACCACCTGAGCTGTGACGAACACTTCAAACTGTTCAAACTGAGCTGAGTTTCCTGGGATTCTTCAATGTTTTTAATCTCTACGTTCATTCGGAAACTTAAAGATCTCCTCCAGGCATGAGCGACTAAAAACGCAATAAAGGTTTCAGTTTTAATAGATCCAGTTTTAACAGGAGTTTTTACATGAAAACTTCTCCACATTGCAGTTGCGCATGCTGCATATTGAACTCCCACTCTTATGATAACACAAACTCTTGGCTGTAAGTGGAGGATTTAACTCATTCTGCCTTCAGGAACAGAATGTGACAGTACACTACCAGTGTCAAACTATCAAATTACTCATCTTCAGTGTGAAGGTCAAATATTCACGTGAGGTAACGAGTTACTCAATCATGCTGTGAAAACACAAGAGTTGAAAACTTTATCTTTATTTAACCGTTTTTCTTCATCAGTAATAATCTGTTTGAAGTAACAACCTCAGAAAAAAACATTACAAAAAGATTATGAAATAGAAAAAAATCGCACTTGCAAAATCTGACATAAACAAGTCGACATCTTGTGGTTTGGTTCAGATATTATGGGACAGCGAGGAAATATGACAGCAGTATTAGTCACATCCCCAAAGCTTGAGACTGCTCTGAACATCAAACTGCTGCACCACTGACTGACTGTACAGCTGACATCCTCTTCAACGAGATGGGTTTGTGATTGTGAAATTCCTGGTTTTCCTGCAATGTTTGACGAAAACATTCCACAAAAATCCTACAGAGATTTCAAAGTGTGTAAAGGCGGTGCAGATGATCCAATCAAGATGCATGAAAAACTTCACAGATTTATGGCAGAAAAGCTTTGCTTCAATCCAGTAAGAAGTGGTGATGGTCGTAATTCTTCCTCATTTTTAAAGGGCAAAAAAGCAAAAAGGAAGAAAAAAGATTTAATGCTGAAACAAACAACAGGGAAACAGCTGCAGTCAATTTCCTGCAGCATGCTGTTTCTATCACGAGCTCTTTTCAGATGCACCAACTGAGCTGAAGTTGGGAATGACCATGAATTTCAACCAGCCATTCCCTCTGCACTCAGCTTAATGAGGGGCTGCATGGAGGAATGGTAGTTCTCACCCTACACCTTTTCCCCCGTGGGCTTTTTCATTTTGATAAGGAGGAGACAGCAAGTTTGATTTTAATAGCATTCCATCCAACGTGTCAAAAACGGAAATTAATACAGAAATTCATCGCAGTCATAAGAAAATCATGAACTATTTGATCATTTTCCCATCAAATCTCACTGGACAAAAACCAGAAACCTTCCTGCTTCTCTGCATCACTTCATTACGTACACACATTTTCCATTCTGATTCTCTGACATATAAAACATCATAAAACATCATAAAACGACAAACATCCCACTTAATAGCTTCAAAAGATATCCTGTTCTGAAAAGCACGGGGCTTTAAAGAAAACCAAACCATGACAACAACGTGCTCCTCACACGGTTCTGAGTTCCTTGTTAGTGGTTTTTTGGAACAGATCCAGATCATTTTATTTAAAGAAATCACAAAGAACATCTTGTTTATATGTTGGTGGTGAAATAAAAATACTATCTGCTCTTATTGAAAGTGTTTCAAATGCCCCTGAACCTCATTAGCAGGTGTCCTTATTAAGAGTCTCCTTGCTATACCCTGAAGAAGGCTGGTGAGAGTCCCCCCATGTCCTCCCCCCCACCCCCCCGACTCGTTCTCTGTGTTTCTCTGACGTGCCCTTTGAAACTCCCTCAGTCTCCAGCCTTGCATCAAAGCTTTGATAGATGCTTCCTCATTCCTCCTCTCAAGGTGAAATGCTGGATCTGTCTCTAGACTCAGATGAACAAACCGTGTGTTTGGGCCCATTTTCAACAATTATCTCCATCACTGTGATGGAAATTATTTTGTTTTTATTTAAAGACCGTGTAAAGGGAATTCTGCTATTTTCTTCTAACCACATTATAAACATAATAAATGTTCTAACATGTGAAAAACCTCCCAACAATTAAAAACTGAATTGTGGAGCTAGCCTTTAAATTGCGTTTCAAGAATTTTCTGTTTCAGGATTTTATGGGCGGGTCTAAAAGCCCTTTAGGATAACCCCGCCCCCTGCTGCTCTCGTCATATAAAACCGTACAGTGCGGTAGCTTCAGTGGTTTTCCCGCTCCTTCATCCGAGGGATGACCGTCTGAAAAAGCTTTGGGTCGATTCTGTGCAGAGGAGCCACACAGTAGACAGTAACTAAACCAGCATGATAGGTAGGAGCTACTTCTGCCACCTGCTGCCTTCATATGCTAAACAAAGCTCAGAATGGCGTAGCAACACATTCCGCTCCTTCACTGATCAACAAGTCTGAAGCATTGCGGTTGTGTGGAAATATTTCAACTCCTCAAAAAGCAGTGATGCGCAGTTTTACATGTGGGTAGAACCTCAAACTTAACGAACCAGCCGGAACTCAGAAACGGAGGAAATGCAGTGATGTGGGGAAGAGAAGGAGGTGCTGCTAGAGGATGAGACAGACAGGTTTCAGCGCCTGCAGCGGACACGCCCCCAGCATCTCAGAGCAGAGAAAACTCATCCTTTTTTCATTATTTTGTAACCAAATTTCATATGCAGTGTTTTTAATCATTCAAATTTGGCTGGATGCCTAATAACTAATATTCCTGTGCAGTGACAAACTCAGAACACACATTTGTTGTTACTTTACACGGGCTTTAAAGTTGTTTTGTAGGTTTTTTTCTCAAGTTCTATTATTCTGTTTGGGGCTCTGAAAAGTCTGCATAGACTCTCACACAAAACAAAATGTCTTAACCTGTTTTAGAAACTATATTCAACCTTATTTTCATAAAATGTGTTTTTTCAATGAAATTGCAAATTTATTACATGATTATAATCTATTTATAAATGTTAATATTCTTACTGTTTTTGTTTCTCTAAATATTTAGAATTCTTCTGGTTTCTTGATAATGTGTCAACAGTCTGTTTCTCTAAACACTCTGAGATGTAATAAGCTCATTGTGGGCTGAACAGGTGCCTTATTTTCCTTTTAAGCATATGATTTAATGAAAAACCTATGTTGTCAAATTTGCATAAAAAAACTGTTAATAACTAAACATGTTGTTGTGCATGATGGGTAACTGTCTTCAGTTTTGTGTCTGTCCGATAGACATTGTTTGAGAAGTGTTGCAGTTTGTTTGTTGAAACTAAAACACAAGCTGCACAGTTTTTATTTTTGTTTTGTTTTCTGTTTTTTTAGGGAGAAATTTATTTTTTCCTGTGACTTTCCAAACAAGCCACATTTGTTCAGTCTTTTTCTAATTGTCCTGTCATGAACCTGAACCTGAAGGTGCAAACTGAGTCCTGCAGAGTCTGAGATAAACTTTCTGGGACGCCAACTGAAGAGACTGGCAGCCATCTTGAATGTTTCAACTTGTTGATAACATTTCTAGAATAATGACCTTTAACCCTGTATGATGGACAGCATCAGTTGCTTCTCTAGTATTATTACAGATTTCTTTCCTTTTTGTACTAACACACACTCCAAACCCTCTGCTTTTAGAGCTGCTCGTACTTTTTCACACATTTGTGTTTATCTGATTTATCTTTACAGTCTCTTGCATCAAGCCGTTTCTAAACACTGTATGTGAAACAATTTACAGACCGTGTTTTATGTTCTTGATTGTTAATGTATTCTGAAAAGTTAATTCTTTTTCTTCACTTGGAATCTGCAGTGGCCCACAAGCTGCTCGGGGTGTTATTTTATTTATTTGCTTGAATTTTGTTAATTTGCAGTGGACCGAGCTTTTAGAACAACCAAGAAGAAACTGAAAATGAAATACAAGTAACTGTGTAAATGTAAGTAGCATTAAATTTTAACCAGAATTTTGAGCTGAAATCAAACACGGAAAGAAGCACACACTCCATGTTTGTGTGTGACAGGATCTAAAGTGGAAGAAATCACATGAATAATGTTGGTAAAAGATGTGCTGCTCAGCATGCATGTTATTTTTTCATATGAACTAAAAGATTAGCTCTTTCAGCAGCAGTTGCCTACATTTATCCTTGCGAGGCAGAAATGCCAGCCTCGTGTCAGAGCAGCAGAAATAGGTCAAGCACACACACTCGCAAAAACACAGAAAGATGAATTACTCATTCTCTTTCATGGCCTTTGTAGATGGAGGAAGCGGATGCCAATGCAAAAAGATCAAAACCCTCTCTACGAGAAACAAGTGTCCTCCTCCCAGCAGCTGCGCAGGAGGGAGGAAGAGTCGCTCAACAGGTTTGTGTCACGGCTCCAACTCTGCAGCTTTTCACCGCCGGTCCCAGTTTGCTTCGTCCTGTTGGATGTTTGTATTTTGGATCATTTTATTGTAGAAAAGTCTGCACATCAATCTAAAACTGACTTCTCTTTTCCAGCATCTGAGGAAAACACAATCAAACAAGTGAAAAAAAATCCATGTATCCTCAAGCAATACAAAAGTCAATAACCTTCATCGAATCTATATTTAGTGTTTAGTGATGTGGTGATTCTCTGTGTACTGCCAAGCTGTAAATGTGAAGAAATTAAAGTTAACACTCTTTTTAGGTTATTATCTATTAATTCTGCTTTATGATTCATAAATGCTTTATGTATTTTTCCATAGTGACCTCTAGATCTGGATGTGTGAAAGTCTTACAGGAGGATCTGCACAGGTGCTATTAGTTTCTCAGGAAACTGAACAGTTATACCAATTATGGTCTTATAAATGTGTTCAGGTTATTCCCACTTTAATTATGGAGGCCATATTACATCCTGGAACTTATCTAATATTAGTCTCATCTTATCTTGATTAATAATCTTTCCTCAATTTCCTCTGTGAATAAAATGTACCTTGCAGATTGGTCTCTATAATATACAGAAAGCTGATATTGTTTGGGAATAAATTGCTTCTTTTGAAAAAAGAAATTCTGTGGAAACTCAATCCAAATCATTATCATTTTGCCTGTGAGGTTTTCCATGTATACACTGCAGCATCTCCCTCTCTCACTGGCTTAAAGACATCCAATCCCTACAGATCACCGCAGTGAGAAGGAGTCCTTAGCAACAAACCTGTTGGCTAAATATAACTGCTGGATTTCTATTTCCTCATTCATCGCTGATGGAATATAATTCATCACTTGCTCTAAAAATCCAGCTAAAGCAGCTCAGACTTGGTGCAGAAAAAAGGAACATCGTCAAAAACTTTCAAATTAAAAAGTCCCTTTGATGGGAAGAGGTCCAGGGAGTGTAGTCTCTTTCCAAATTATACCTCTGATCTGAAGCCAGTTTATAATTTCTTAGTAATAAGTGTGTCAGACTCCTGAGTTTCAGCCAAGCCAACTCTGCTGCTGTGTGAATATGAAGAATTTTCTGTGTCCACACATCATAACACAGTCCTATTATTTGTGTTATTTTAATTAATCACCAGACTTTAATAAATCAGAAATGTTCAATTGAGAAGAACGTTTAACATGTAATTTATTTGATGTTGTGTTTCTATAAAAAAAAAAAAAACTTTCTACTGTATGTTTCAGTAATTCAGGAAAAACTCAGATTAAGTTTAGGGAAGTTGTTTTATTTAATGAATGATTTCAGACATCAAAACTAAAATCTGATAAAATAACTAACAATAACTGGAAATATTCCTGAGTATGTTAGTGACTAAATACTTCTATTAATTAAGAGATTGACTGTAAATGAAATAAAGCAACTACCTTCTTGTATTTGATTTGATAATATAATTTATTCAATATTATTGTTCGTATTAATCATGAAGAGATGGGATAAAAACAACACAGAGAAGCAGCTTGTGACCTCATTTTGAGTTTGTGTGACATCTTAACTTAAGCAACTCTGCACCTAAAACAGTATTTAATGCTCACAGACACACAAGAATGTTTGCATTGTAAAACAGCCTTAAAGAGACATCCTTTGTTTGTAGTGGGGTTGTTTGGAGTAGTAAGAAGTAGTCAGTATCTTACCTGCAGGGAACAGTGATGTTAGTTTAGGGAATCAGGAAATGATCGTGGCAATGGCCAATAACAGGAATCCACCTTTAAAACTTTTTTATTATCTAAAACAACCTGTTGTTGACGTCATTGTGTTTTCTCAGTCGTAAACCTCCAACTATTATTTTACTGCTGCCACGTGGGTACTAAGACTTTATTATCTGGAGGCTTCTGTCATGACAGACAAATTAACAAAAAAATTCTTGAAATATTTGTTAACTTTTGACTGAACTCTGTGCACCTAATGATGGATTGTGAGTTTTTACTTCTTGTAGCTTAAAGGTCTCTGCTACAGCTGAGTATCCACATTCCACAAAAGCTGCATCACAATCAGGTCACCCACATGAATATGTTCTTAAACAGCAGGAATTATCTGGAACTGTTTGTGTTATAATGTGTTTTAAATGTTCAGTTATAGAGTCAAATTAATCATGTAAAAAGACCACTGCAAACAAATTGGGGTGAACTGACCCTTTAAGTTTTGCTTGTGGTATGAACAGAACTCTTCTGATCAAACAAACCTTTGTGGTCAGAACTGGGAGAAAGTCTGTTTTAGCAACCAAACGTGCATTTTATTCTTTGCTGCTTCATCCTAATATAATTCCAAGCTGCACTCATTTGTGGTCCCTTACGTCTAATAGAGTTCCCCTAAACGAGCTCCCATTTCCTCGTCTCATCTGAGCACATGACCTACAGATAGGCGCTTGTAAATTCTCCCCTCATCTGGCTCCTTTTAAGTCTATGTCAGACTGTCCATAATCGCTCTGTCAAGATGGCATCCCGTCACCACCCCTCGTTATGAGGTAGCACAGAGCAGGAGGTTGAGACATTCCAGAGACAGAGCAGTCTGGTGAGCCTGCCAGCCCCCATCATGTAACTTGAGGAAATGAGTTTGTGTCAGGACTATTTTGGAGTTGCTTTGAAGTCTTATTTTACCCACTTTGCCTCCAGGGGGACAGCACAGAACGCAAAGGGGGGGTTGGGTGATACAGTATGGGGAAATCTACAGAAATGCTCCGATAACTCAGAAGGCAAAGCTTTCCTGATCTTGTGCCTGGGTGGTCAGAAATGTGTCACCTGTCAGACATGCAAAGTATGTCACTGCATAGCCTGTTTTTCCAGGAGGAGAGTGGTGTGTGAGGATGAAGGGGTGGGGGGGTGATTTCACAATACAGCTGTAGAACACGTCTTCCAATCAGCCCACATAGACACCTACTTAGGAAAGAGTTTCATCAGGCCTTTGCTGCCATGTGTTCTATTCATGTGCAATTTAATTTTTGGTAATTGTATTTTTACCTGTAGCTATTAAAGCACAAGAGGATTTCAGACCCAAGTTACTGTTTAAAGTAATTGTCTGTGATGTTTTACCTCTCCTGGAAAAAGATCCAAAAGGCCAAGAGCACACATGAAAAAATCAACAGACACATCACAAACCCACAACTAAAAAAGACGTGCCGTTATTATCACATTGTACAAATTCATAGATCAATAAGCACCACTGAATCTGTCAATATTCAGCCAGAAGCATCAGGCTCTTCAGTGGAGACAAAGGAGAGGATAATATTCCTAAGGCAGCCCAAACAATGATTTTATTCTCTCTCTGGCAAACTGGAACATACACATGCACCAGGGACTACCCTAAAATTGGTCTACACACTGAGGCAGACACATTAAAAAATAAAAGTCCCAGAAGTGTCCAGTCAGTAACGTTTCAACCTTGAACATACATTTTTTTCTAATCAGTGATGGGGGCTTGTCTGCAAAATTCCTAATCGATTGACAGTCAGTAACAACAAAAATGAACTGCAGAACAAAACTGGAATTTGCACACGGAAACACACACGCACACACACACACACATAGACCCTTTGGTAAAGATGATGGATGATTCCAACCCCCTGTTGGGTCCATAGTGATGTTCCTGGAGTGGGGACAGAGAGAAGGGACATCCCGCAGTGCAGTTTTGGGCGTCCTTGCCAGCGCCAGACAACTTCACTATCCCTGCCCTAGCAGGGGGCGATAATCACATCAGGCTCCACTAACAAGAGGCATTGAATTCAGCACCAGTCCCCTTAAGAGTCTGGCGTCCAGCCATTTCAGTGAAAATGGTGCTGACATGACAAAAGAAAGGTTCGTGTTTTCTTTTTTTTTTTTTTTTACTTTGTGGCACTGGTGGGCTTTTTCCACATCCGAAGGCATTTAGGAACAAAATGGAATTCCATGTCAATGGGACAAAAATCTAAATTGAGAGATAATATTGTTACTTTATGTAAAAGTTTTATTGTAATGGTGTTTTCTGCTTTTCATTTTAACTTCTAACTTAATCACCAGGAAGGTTTTTTGAAGTTTTCACAGCATAATTTTTTCACATTGGTAGATTCTGTGGATTTTGGATCTTGCAGTCATCAAGAAATGGTGGAAATACTGTCAGTCACATAGTATGAAGAATAAAAGCCAAAAACTGCTAGTATATAATAATGCTGACTAGTTGACATTCATCTTGAACACACACTGGATAGTGGTTAGAAAAAAGACACTATCACTTTAAAAGGTTCTCAAACCAGAGTCAGTCAGCATATCCTGCAGCTAGCAGTTTTATTTATGTATTTATTACAGCAATCAGCTTTTGTGTTGCTGTATTTGTGCTGCTATTTGATAGCTTCGCAAAGTGAAACGTGATTCACATGCTGAGAACTGTCTTGTAAAGAAGTATTGTTCATATTTTGTGAATATCTTTTGTCGTTTTAAGACACTTTTGGAAAAATATCTTATCAAGACTAAAAAAACAAGAACTAAGATGTTGCGGCCCTTTTTTTCTGAAATCCATGAAAACTTCTGAGAACCTCTCTGGACTGTTATAAGCAGCTTTATAGGCCTCAGATCTCCTCTGCTACCCAGGGAGTCTGGCTTCCAGCAGCTATGCCCCATTCATCACCTGCTTTCAGTGGCCACCACCAAGCCGCCTCCAGCTTGAAGCCCAGGTAGGGTGCCTGGTGGTGTACAATGTTTGGGGGATTAGCAATCAAAGGCTTGGACCCTCTGTCCTGGATCTGCCATTCACTCCTAGCAGGGGAGGAGCTCTCCAGCAGAAGCCAAGGTCATCATCTTCATCTCTGCAGGAGGTAACTGGGAGAAAACCCTGGGAACAAGCTTGCTAATCATGGGCTAGCAGGCTAGCAGCACAGCGGGTGTCTCATCCACAAAACATTCAGCTGCTTGTGCTGTGGATGCCATGGCTGACAACAGAATAATGCTTTTGCTTTTGCTTTTTTCTCACTTTCTCTCATTTTCCATTCTCTCTCCTTCACGTCTGTCTTTTGTTGCGTTTGATCTGTTCCAGTTTCATTCTGTGGGAATTGTTTTTTTTTCTCTTGGAATTAAACATCGTACTGAGTTTGCAGATTGATAAAATGATACAATGGTTTTAAGTTTAGAAGAAACTGTTCCGAAGTTTCCAAATAAATTATTAAAGTGAGACGCTTTAGAGCTCAAACACAAGGGGGATTTGACATTAAAAGGGAAAATATCTTTAAAGTTTTGATGTTTCAAACAAAACTGCATTTTTTTGTGTACTTGTGTGTTTTTGAACAGAAGTAAGATCTTAACACGGAGCTCTGGACTGAAACTTAAAAAATGCTTCTGCATTAGAGTTAGAGTTGCTATCCGCCTTCTGAATTTCACATGACAGAATACTGAACATGGTCATCATTTTAAGCTGATTTGGCATCCTGTGGTGCGAGACATTAGGCGAAGAAATCCTGATGGGACAGCTGGTCATAGACTTACAAACTGCACCGGAACGGCCTATAGATTTCCTCAAATCGAAGCCAGTGCAGATTAGCTTAGCTCGCTAGAAGTAGTTACAAGCGGTGAAGTACTGATGGTGCAAAATGAATCGTCTGCTTGTGCCAGTTGGAGGCAAGATAGCAAAAATGACCCGCCGCCCCACCCTTCCACGAACACACCCCTGTTGGGATACTGCCAAGTTGTCATGACAACAGGGATGTTCTGCTGATGAGGTCTCGCTCAGCGCCGTCCAATCAGATCGGGGAGCTACAACTGCAGCGTGAACAGGGGAGGACGCACCTATTCCAGTTGCACAATACTGAGAGAGGATAGGCGAAACCCTGGACCACCAACGGGAAACTGGCAATCTGGGGGAGGCTGTCAATGGGCCGCCATGCTTCGACAATACACAAACAGCTGGGGGTCGTGGAAACAGAGACTGCCAGGTAGGGGGTCTCTGTCTTGAATGGTACTCTCGGCGCTGTACTGTTGTACTGATTGTTTATTTTTAATATTTATATATTACTTATCAATGTGCAATAATTTTTGGCATGCAGATGTTAAAAATACTGGTTTTAAATGGGTTTACGTGATGTTACTGAGGATGGACGCAGCTATCGCTTTGCTTCAAGAGCACGTTAGCAAATTTTCAAATAACTCCTGCAGGTGGTTTTTGTGTAACAGATCGAAGAGCTACAGCTGAAAGCAGGAAAATTTTACTGAATAGGGAGGATTTGTCATGTAGAATTAACTTTCATTCAATTTTGTATTAATTTCACTGCGGGATGTGAACCAAGTAGAGAAGAAGCTAATATGGAGAAACTGCAGGAAGTACTGGGAGCGAAAAAAAACAAACTCTCCTAGTGTTTGTTTGATTCAGCTTCTTTATTTCAAACGGCAGGGAGGATTTTTCTTTTCATGTTGTCGCTTGTTGACCAAAGGAGAAGCTGAGGTTGTTTGGAGCTCTAAGAAAGATGGAGGGCTTGGTGGGGGTGCGCTCTGAGCGCTGCAGGCAGCCATCACGGTCATCGCCCGCTTAGGCTTATTATTTCAACCTATCAAACTGTAGCTAACCACAATTACCATTTTTTTTCTTTGCAAATTCTGGCCTGTCCATGCAATAGTTATGACAGGCACTGATTTAAATGCCAACCCTCCACCTCCTCTTTATAGTCTCCCTTCTTCAGCTCCAGCCCCTCTATCGTGGGCTCTCTGTGGGACACCTATTGACAGACTGGCCCCCAGTTGTGGTTGTATTTGACTCTTGAAACTTGAGAATGAAATGAAGGTTGTCAGTGCGGTAAACCACCTTTATTAACTCCTGGTTGGATATCACCAAGAAATATACACAGCAGTTAAAATATTTTACAACCGATGGCTTCAAGGCTTTGGAGTTAGAGTTTTTATTGTCCTAAGACACTCTGAGAGGACTGCAAGTATTTAAGAAGTAAATTTTATTGTTTCAGAATGTGGGTTTTTGTACAACAAATAACTGTGAAGAGTTGATGTTTCTGTAGATTTTGAATCCAAGAGAAAATAGTTTGAAACAAAGTGAAATGCACCACGATGAAACCGGCTTTAGAATAAAACAAACTTTTTCTTCCACTTCAGCAACAAGATTTTATCCCTTTTCACTTCAACGAGTGAAGCTATTTGACTGCAGCAGATAATGTATGTCTCAGTTTAATAATGTGAAAGTGGATTCAGGCTACGAGTTGATTACTGCACCATTATGTCATTTGCAGTAGCAATCAGCCCTGCCTACAGCAAAGAAATCAGACTAATCGTGGCCGAGATGAACTAGTGGGATCAGCTGCTGATTGTAACCTTGAGAGTTAATCAGAAAGGATACAACTCATTCAGACTGCTGTGTTTTTGCTTTTAAACATTATTTAAATCTAGATTTTACATGTTGAAGTCTTTATATGAAATGTGTACAATGTTTCTGCCGGTGCGCATGTTACTGGGTGGTTTCTATTTTGCTCAAGAGATGGTCATTCACATGTGAAACCAGAAAAACCCAGTGAAAAGTTGCTTATTCATCGTCTATTCTGTGTTGAAGTCAGGGATTTTCCTGTTTCTCTGAAGTTACATGCTAAATGAATCCTGGAGAATTTGTGGACAATGATGTCAGTTTGTTGCAGGGCGAGAGGGTTTGTAGCTCAAAACCACTGCAAAGAGATGCTTTCTGCTGTTCTGATCCAGACTGGTAACATGCTGGTGAGCAGGGTCAGATGTGGTTTACCCTGCATCATCCTGTTTACTTTTGACCTTGACATTTGGGAGTGTTGATGCAGATTTAGTTTTTACAGAGATGTTTTCAGTCTTTGCTGGTGCTCGTTCTGTTTTTGTCTTATTGGCTTGTTTTTCCAAAGATCTAAAGTGTCATAAAAGCTGGTCTGATTAAGATTTAAATTACCACAAAGACCTTTGGGAAACCCAAAGCAACTTGCTTGCAATTCATTCATGTCATCTTGGGATCAAATGTTACTGGCTTTTAGATAAATCAAAACATCCCAGGAAAGAGGAAGAAATTGCCAGAGACACATGTGTCAGTAAATGTCGTCTTAAGGCTGATTGGACCACCCAGAGGTTGCCCATTTAAAGCCATGCGGTTTCCATTGAAGAAGTTCCAGAGTTGCACCCAAAAGGTCTTTCCCCTGCACGCTGGCCCCTCAGATCCAGATCCTGTGATCTACAGATGGGGTCCCTTTCTGCAAATGACTGTTTGAAAAGAATCCTTGCAGTGACGAAAGAGAAACAAGGCCCCCAGACCACTGCAATGGAAAATGTCAACCCTTCTAGTTCCTCAAAGAGTGAATCAGAAGTACAACAAACCATCTGAAGACAGTCATGCATCAGACACTTCGACGTTCACTCAGACCCCGAACAAGCCAGACATGACCATATGAAGACGGGGGGGTGGATTGAGCAAATTAATTGCACGTCAATTGTCAGTGAAGTGCAGAAAAAACGCCGTGTCTGAGAGAAACTGTCAGCTAAGGACAACGAATGCATCCTATTTCATCCCTACCTTTCTACATCTGATCTAATAAAGACAGACGTGGACCACAGACAGAGCTGCAGCAGAAATATGGTCAGGTTGTAAGCACACAGACATGAAGAGGAAGAGCGGGATTACAAACAGGTTTGATCTCCTCGGGGCTGTCCAGACCGGCTGACAGGGGAGAAGGGGGAAGTGGGAGAGCGCTGATTTAGGCTCCTTTTATTCACTCCTCGTCCGTCAACAACTTCTCTCTCGCCGGCAGCGTTGTCATTTGGGCTGTCCAGATTTAACAGAAAGTCCGGCATTGAAAGAAGCACTACAATGAAGCAGGAGACAGACGAACGTACCTGCAGGCTGAAGTGGTGAAAAACAGCTGAGACCCACCAATTTGTTAACAGCACAGTTTTCAGAAGAGTCATAACATTACCCGTCTCCTCTCCTCATCCCTCTGTTTCACTGTCTCCATTGTTCATCACTGTGAAGTACTGAAAGAGAAACTAAATTAACATTTTCATTTAAAATGGTCAAACAAATCAAATTGAATTCTCTATTATCATTTCTCCTTTTATTAGAATCAAACACCTGTTTTAATTCCAGTGAAATTAAGTTTCATTTATCTTTATTCAGTTGTATTATTATCCTCTTTGTTCGTCTGGTGTTGGTGTGGAAATGAGAAGGAATTGGCAGATCGTGAGACAATAACCGGACAGCCTTTCTTCCAGTGATGCGCCCAAACGTGAGGATGACACAGTCCAGAGATGAAGAAGAATCCTCCCCAGCCAATTTAGACGAGGGAATTAAAGGTCCAGCAAAGTTAGAAAGTGAATCATGTCCTTCACATTAATGTGTGACTTCTAATATCATTTCTAGCTTTCAGGCAGATGTCTCTTCTTTAAAGAGTAATTGTACATCTGCAGGAGGAATGTGACCTATCAGCTGAATCTCCTTTAAAGAACTTGTGAAACTTCGTTCTTGGTGCTGAATTTTTATTGTCTGGAAGCGAACTGCGACTCCATTACAATGATTTTTTTTTTTTTCGCCATCAGTTATTGCGGAATATTTCAATCTTTGAATAAATATTGATCACGCTTGACAGCTTCCTAAAACACATGTATGATGTGTAAAACATAAAAGACAGTATATGTTATTACATTTGATCAGATTGAACCCCAGATGATAATCACTGCATCATGAAAACAAAAACCTGATTATTGACTGAGTGATTCAAATTTGGGCTAAAATCTCTGAGCCCAGGATAAGTTTATGTCTGTAGGCAAAGCTGTGATGGATCTCTGAAGATGAAGTAGAAGGAAATAATAAATGATAACATGCAGCCAGTCAGAGCAGACACGCAGACTCTGAGACGCGTGTACAGAAACACATGGGAATGCACAAGCAAACATCAAATGGAGCTGGAACATCTGTCAGACACCGGACCAGTGGTTCAGTTAAAAGATGAGGAAGGGTCTGGTGAATGTTCTGCTGTTCATTTATCTCACATTGCTGCCCATTGGTTTTAATTATGTTCTCTTCTTTTAAGTTAGAAATACGCAGCTTCAAAAACAGAGATGTCCTTTCTGTATTTCACCATTGTTTCTGTGGCAACTTTACACATGGGAGGAGTGTGTGTGTGTGTGTGTAGGTGTGTGTGTTTGCATGTATTTCTGCCTCTGCCTGCCTCCTTGCTCACCCATCTGTCCTTTTTACATTTGAAAACACAATTTTTGTTGTTTTTTTAATTGATGAATGTTTCTTTGTGTGTGTGCGTGCGTGCATGTGTGTGTGTGCGTGTGCACGCTGTGCCTTGTGTCGTATTTTCCCGGCACAGCTGCAACAGAATGGGATTGATGTGTAACCCAAGCCGGTACTTTAAAGGGCGAGAGGCCTGGGCAGACGTGGTCTTGCTAGTATACCAGATGGGGCTTTATGATAAAAAGAGCATAATCCCCATCCAGGCATCACTTCCATCACTTGTGAACTACAAAGCCATTCACAGCATTTTATTGCAAGAAATAATCTGCTTTTCCAGCTCGACCAAACAGAGCAGGTTTTAATGTTTCTCTTTCTTTATTTCTATCTTCATCTTCCTTTTAAATACCTCTTTTTCTCCCTCTTATCACCCCATCTCCCTCTTACTGCCCATCCCACCCCCACTCACCACCCCCTTTGCTCTTGAAGACTTGCAAATGTGGCATTAGCTAATATTCTGACAGCCGGGCAAGCGATCCCTTTTTATCTGCCAGGCCTTTCTAACGGAGCTACAGTGTGTGCATTAGAAATGAGAGCTGTGCCTGGACCAGCAAACTTCTGATTGATATTCAATATACATGTCACTGCAGGACATGCTGGTTTAGACCAGTGGATTTACTCCATCTCTTTCTCTTTCAGTCTTGATGTCTCTCTTATCCTCTCCTGATTTCTGCCTCTGAAATACCTTCACAAATAAAAACAGCAGCAAATCGTACACAAGGACAGTTTGGAGGTGGAGCCAAGCTTTTACTGTAATAGTATTCTTTTCTAATTTTTGCCTCAAAAACAAACTAAAAAAAGGGTAAAAAAATAAAAAAATAAACATCTTAAGACCAATGTTAGTTTTACATTTTCAGAGATGAAACATTTGCTATTTTTTTTTTAATAAATTCTGCTTGACTTCAACTTATCAGGAGAATGAATTAAATTCTAATTCCATTCATGAGTTGAGATCAACCTAACAGAATCCTCATTAAGTTTTCTTGTGGAGAATAACTCTGAAATGGTCTCCCACATTGCTAATAATCACCATTATACCTTAAATAGTTTAATTAAACAGTCATCATCACTCACATGGCACGTTTTCTGTTTATTCTTGTATAATAATACCTTCGGGTTTGCAAGACTCTATATAGTAAATCCACTCTATTGTTGTTTACACTGACTGTAAATATTTGTTGTTGGTTTTCTGATGATGTTTAAGGCATCTGGAGAGTTTTACTCTTCATCCAGAGCAAAGATTTTTTTAAAGACGTCTATACCTAGAGATCATCTTAAAGAGCTTTGACACATCTCAGTAATGGTCAGGAAGGATGTACCGTGAGAAGAGAGTCATCAGAACCTCTTTGGAGACCATTTTCTAGGGGAGATGTGAGAAGAAACCACTCAGAGGATCATCTGACTGCTCTTATCTCTGCTTCGGACCGTGTAATGTTCTGCCATCGTGAAGAGGAGTCGCTCCATCAAATCCAGACCAACCAGAATGTGGAACTGCTTCATTCTGTTTCACCTGAACAGAAACAGACATGTTATCTTTTGTTGTTGTTCCTTCTTCACTTCACCAAAAATAAGTTTCATCGAAATACTTTCAAATATTGATAAAATGAAAATAAATAGCTGAGCTCATAAGAAGGCAACCAGCTGGGGTGTATCGTTTCTCAGGTGGTTCTGGACCAACTCAGTGGACTCTTTTCTGGCTCGTATTAATGTGGATGTGAAGAGCAGCAGGTGAACCCTGGGACTCTCCTGGAACCTCAGACCCTGTTAGGAACCCCCCCCCCTCCAGCTGCTTGTATTTCATCTCACAGCCAAACAGAGATTGTTGTATTTGACCCAACTGTTATTACTTGCAGCTCTGATACTCTGCAGCCATCTTTCTGTCTAATGCACGTCACAAATCAACTCTTTCTGGAAAACTGGCTGACAGATTCTGCCTCTTTGGCAAAACCCACAATATGCAGCATTTCCCAAAGAGATCTCCAGGGAAATACAACAAAAACTGCACACGCCATGTCCATCAACACAATATAGAATATATTTATAGCATTTCACCTTGAGACTGGGACAGTATATCTATTAGTGTCTCAATCTTAGAAACCCTGTACTTGTTTTACTCTCTAATTTTTTTTTGCTTTTATGGTAAAATCTTTCAGCTTATTCTCTTTTATTGTTTTGTTGCGTCGGTTTATTCTTCTGATTCTGAAGAATTCCCTGTGAAAAGCTGGAAAACAGACGATTTCTGTCTGTCTGAGACTTACATCACGCTAGCTGAATATGTCAGGGTATTTCAGGACTTGCATGTGCGTTCGTTAAAGTGTGAAACTGCTTCGGCAGAAGTGTCGCTTGAAGACGAGTTAGCTCTGATATTCTCTGCGGGACTCAGACAGTGATGTAAATCATCTGTGTGTCAGCAGCTGCTGGGATGTAAAGAATCTGATCAGATTCAGAAAAGGACGCATCGGGTCTAAATATCATTTATTCACTCATGTTTAGAGACATTTTAAACTGTCCTGTGATAAAAATATAATGAGAAACTCAACATTGAGGAATATTTCATCACAGTTTGTAGCTCGTCAGATTGATGAACATATGAATTTATTTCTGGATCAAACTTCCTTTTTTACTCTTTTGAGAGGAATTAAAGTCTGATGATGTTGTTGGTGAGTCAGAACTCACACTCAGCCTTCTCCTGCTGGATGTCTGAAGGTCTATCTGCTCTTTCGGGCCTCATTCCAGTTCTAACTTGGCACTGATCCAGGTTTGGGAAGTGAAGTGTAAACAGTTTACAGATCTGCTGTGGCTTGGGAGGACTGAAAGCGTTTGCTGGGAGGAGTGTAACCTGAACATCACTTCACAAGAAGGCAGTGCTCCAAGATACAGCGTTCATGCATATTGTGTTGAGACCTAATGAGCAGATGACCCGCGGTTTGATAGGAAGCTGACAGAGCGACGGCTGGTGTTAATGATAGTGGGGGGGCGGGGGGGGTTCTGGCAGAGTGAAGGACGACCGTCTCTCCACAAAAACTCAACCCATTAAAATATTTTCCTCCTTCCAGAACTGGAATGTCACCTGATGTCACGTCCTGTCAGACATATTTGGTTTTTAGTTTTGTTGAATTTTGCACATCAAACAGACACAGCAGCACTGTGTATTAGACCAGGTCCAGACCAGGTCCAGACCAGGTCCAGACCAAGTCCAGACCAGGTCCAGACCATGTCCAGACCAGGTCCAAACCAGGTCCAGACCAGGTCCAGACCAAGTCCAGACCAGGTCCAGACCATGTCCAGACCATGTCCAGACCAAGTCCAGACCATGTCCAGACCAGGTCCAGACCAGGTCCAGACCAGGTCCAGACCATGTCCAGACCAGGTCCAGACCATGTCCAGACCAAGTCCAGACCATGTCCAGACCATGTCCAGACCAGGTCCAGACCAGGTCCAGACCAAGTCCAGACCAGGTCCAGACCATGTCCAGACCATGTCCAGACCAAGTCCAGACCATGTCCAGACCATGTCCAGACCAAGTCCAGACCAGGTCCAGACCATGTCCAGACCAGGTCCAGACCATGTCCAGACCAAGTCCAGACCATGTCCAGACCATGTCCAGACCAGGTCCAGACCAGGTCCAGACCATGTCCAGACCAGGTCCAAACCAGGTCCAGACCAGGTCCAGACCAAGTCCAGACCAGGTCCAGACCATGTCCAGACCATGTCCAGACCAAGTCCAGACCATGTCCAGACCATGTCCAGACCAAGTCCAGACCAGGTCCAGACCAGGTCCAGACCAAGTCCAGACCAGGTCCAGACCAAGTCCAGACCAAGTCCAAACCAGGTCCAGACCAGGTCCAAACCAGGTCCAGACCAGGTCCAGACCATGTCCAGACCATATCCAGACCAGGTCCAGACCATATCCAGACCAGGTCCAGACCAGGTCCAGATCAGGTCCAGACCAAGTCCAGACCAAGTCCAGACCATATCCAGACCAGGTCCAGACCAAGTCCAGACCAGGTCCAGACCAGGTCCAGATCAGGTCCAGACCAGGTCCAGACCAAGTCCAGACCAGGTCCAGACCAAGTCCAGACCATATCCAGACCATGTCCAGACCAGGTCCAGACCAGGTCCAGACCAGGTCCAGACCAAGTCCAGACCATGTCCAGACCATGTCCAGACCAGGTCCAGACCAAGTCCAGACCAGGTCCAGACCAGGTCCAGACCATGTCCAGACCAGGTCCAGACCAGGTCCAGACCATGTCCAGACCAGGTCCAGACCAGGTCCAGACCATGTCCAGACCAGGTTCAGACCAGGTCCAGACCAGGTCCAGATATCCTGACTCACATTTATACTGTTAAACAATGTCTTCATTTCAGACATTAAATCCTGACTGGTCACTTTTGAGTTAATCTGACGAAGCTCTTTTGAATGTTGCAATTAATAAATTGAAGTTTACTTAAGAAATTGACGAAAAGCTTCTTCAGAAGTGAAAACATTAATTTGTGCAGCTCCATTCTGCTAATTTGAGCTTTATAATCATGCAGATTTATCACTCAGTAATTGTTTCCCCTCGTGTTTGGAGATGTTAACGTCCAGCACCAAATCATCATGTTTACTGATACGTATAATTGAATCTTTATCAGAAACATATTGGTTTTATTCTAAGAAGATTTGATGCTGGAGTCATGTTGCCACACTGCAGCATTTTATTTAAGATATTTTTTAATTTGTGTAGCTCTTTCAAAGTCTGACTGTTAAGAACAATGATTGTATCATCTCATAGAAAACATGAAACAATCATGAATTAAAGCCTTTATATTAATGCAGGTGTTTCTTTTCATTTCTGCCTCAGTGCATGACTTCCAACGGGACGTTATGTCAATCAGTCTGATATTTATTTAGGAAATCCAAACAAATTATATTTAGATGTATTAAATTCTAACTGTGTTTTAATTTGATTGAGGTTTCCTCATCGTAGGTTTAACTGTTACCAGTTAGGATGTGCTGTGTTCTGTGTGCAGCACCAGCTACCAACTCTTATGATCTCTAAATGTCGACTTTTTAGCATTTTACATGTGATGTAAAGTTTCTAGTTTGACGATTTTCATAAAGGACATAATGTTTTTGTGCGTTTAATTCTTATATCTAATATGTTTTTACTGCAAAATAGTTAAGAAATCAAACCCCGAATCAATGTTTTCATACACTTTAATGTTAAAGGTCATTTCTATATTGTAATAGAAGCTTTTACTTAAAAAGGAATCAATATTATCAATGTATAGAAATACGTGACAAAACAAACCAATAAATATCAGATATGGGAATGAATGTTGATGAAACATATTACAGCAGTAAAGGATTAGAAACCTTGGATTTATGTCTTCATTCATTCCTCAAACATTAAATTCTTTTTACAATAACACAAAGAGGATGAATGTTCCGTTCTCACACAGTAATCTGACGTGTTTTTATTATAAGCTGCATGCATGTGTTCCATGTGTAACATGTTAAAATGACCTGACACTGTCGTGTTGTTCCTGTGAATGTAGCACAGCCTGCTGTTGTTCTAAACCTCAGCTCAGGAAAATGAGGTGCTTTGAGGAAGTAGACACATATCTCCAAGGACACATACCACCCAGCAGATTAAAGGACTTAGAGGGCACTTTGATGGGGGAACCACACTGGTTTTCAAAGCATTGTAGTTCCTGCATCTCACCAGCACATCATGGTGCATGAAAGAAATTCTAATACGTCTGCCTGTCAGTTAATTGAAGCCCCATTCTGTCCCTTGGGGGACAGGAAACTGGTCATTAGAGAACATATTTGTCCTGCTGAACAGTCGCTGCTAATTATTGCTACTCAATCACCTTCTCAGTAACATTATTTACAGTCTGAATATGATTCTGTCTTGTCATCATTGTCTTTTCTTATGAAAACACACTGATGTTCGACAGAAAAGATCTCGGCCATCCTCACTCCCATCGTATCAGTCTACCTGTGGAGAGAGTGAGATATTTGATTGTCACTGCAGTTCCATTTGATCATTCAGTGTTGTTGTTTTCTATCTGAACTGTTTCTAATAGAGGAAAACTGGAGGTTTGAAAATAATCAAATCTGGCAAAAGAGAATCCGTGTGTATTTTGGGGTAGATTGACAAACGCTCACGTAGACATGCAAACAAAGAGCTGTCCTGTCAATCTAGAGACCTCATCTCCAGACAGAGAGAGTCTGCCAGACAGACAGGAAGTCAGTCCTGTCTGTGTGTGAAGTTCTTAGAGGAGAGGAAGTGATGAGCGATGGCAGCTGATCTGAGCTCAGCCACGCTTTTGCATGAGGCTCATGTGGTGTGCAGTTTAAAATTGACTTCTTATCTTTGCAAAAATACACTCCTCAGCAAAACATGTGTGCATCAGTGATCCTGTCAAGGGTCATGTCTGTCTGATATGCACAAACTCAGTATGTTCCTGCAGCTTAAGGCATCTGTGTGTGGTAGGATGCTGCATTCTGCTGACACTCCTGACAAATTAAATCCTAAACCTCAACAAATGGCATGAAGTCACAGTGAAATCGTGGCATGTCAGCAGCTGTGTCTGCCTCGAGCTAATGCAGTGAATCCAGTGATAGATACTGACCCTTGATTGGGATCTGAAGAGTTCTGGAAGCTCTTAGACAGGTTGTTGTGGTTTATAGTCTGTGTGACCTCCTATCTCCAAACTAGTTTTGGCATTGAAAGGGAAATCACCCACATTCCTCCAGGATCACAAGAGGTATTTACATATGCTCTCTAAATAATTATGTGGTCCAGCCGGGAGCATCCAATGAATTTTTCACAAAAGCACTTTCTGCTATTTACATTCCTAAAATGTAATGTGGTTTATGCAGCTGGATGGTCCAAATCAAAGCTCTTATTCCTGGAGTCCATGTGCAGCAAGAAGGAGAAAGAAAGGAGTGGGAGGGGGCTGAGGAGAGAAAGTTCAAAGTTTGTGGGGTCAAGCTCGAGGGTCACGCTCAGTGCTTTTTCTCTGCTTCTGTGAATACAGAACCAGCAATTGACTTTCTAATTGGGAGGGGCCTCATAAAATATGCAGTTTAATAATCATGGTCCTGATGGGTCTTTTTTTTGTTTTCACTTTGTGTTTTAATCCAGAAGCATCTAAAGTGACCCGTGTATAAAATAATGATGCTGCTTTCTGTTTCTGTTCACTCCTTGTTTTGCCCCCGAAACACAAAATGACAGCCGACCATTTCCCTTTACTCCTGTCATAAAACCCCCTCCCTGCTGGATTCTGCCTCTGATTGGATCAAAGCTTTGACCTGTGTTGCTAGGTGACCTTTCCTGATCCATCTGTGGCCTCCAGAGTAGGAACCTTTGCTGGGGCACCTGGGAATTACCTTGACGGTGGCGTTGTTGGCGGCTGTCACTGAGCCGCTGTCTGTTTGATGTCACCTCTGACACCGGTCTTTGTTGCAATCGTCAGGAAGATCTGACGCTCACGCTGGGCTGTGAATAATAGAATATATCTACCTGCCTTCAACCACTGCTGTCACCTGTGCTTCCCTGTGATAAAATGTTCCCATGCTTACCCACAGGGGTGATGTGTTCTTCCTGCCTGTTTCAGGATACAAAGCGATGCGTCAGCGGCCAGCCATGGGAAAGAGCTGTCAACACGGTGGCCCAGCTGGTTGTGCCCGGGGTTCCCACGGGGCCCACAGCCGTCTGAAGTGGAGAATCAAGGATGCTAAGGGATGACAAGGGATACCTGGTGGAACAGAGGACAGTTCCCTGTCTGAGCCGGCTCAGTGGACCTCTGTCAACAGTGAGAGACACAGAAATGTTGAGTGTGCTCTCTTTTCTCATTCCACAATCACCAACATGGGACTCATTATAAGTTTGTGTTGGTTTTGTTTATTTATTATAGTTTGTACAAAGTGTACAGTGTAAGTACCTCTTCAAGCATGAGACTCGTCTGTTTTTGATTTGATTTTTTTGACTCGTCCTTGTTTCAGGACTGCGCGGTGGTGCAGTTGGTGCACTGCTGCCTCGTGTGTTACATTAATTGGTGGATCTAAACTTGAGGTGTGAGTGTGTGAATGGTTGTTTGCGTGACTGTGACCCTGTGATGGACTGTTTACCTGTCGAGGGTGTAACCACGCCTCTTGCCTGGTGATCACTGTCGATGAGCACCGGCACATCTAAACGCCATGCAGAAGGTTCTGGCTGAGCTGAGACCTTCTCGCTGTAAGGAAACAGTGCAACCAACTGCAAAACTTACCAAAATATATTTGTTACTCCATATTCCATTGATCACTTGCTATTTTTATACAAGTGTAAAGTTCATTTTTAAACAAACACAATTTTAATATTATTAATTTAACCCATTTGTCTTTTTGTCCTTGTGCAGTCAACAAGAGGTGCTTCTGGGTTTCTGGTTTTAAATGCACATTTATTTGTATAAAAGTAATTTAATCAGAATACTTTTTGATTTCTGCAGGTTTATCGTTGTACTACTAATAGTAGTTTGTGTCATATTTATCTATTTATTCATTTACCTCAAAAACAAAACATTTATCATCCATTTTATCATGAAGGTTTTTGTAAATAAGGTTTTGAGGGATGGTGTTGGTACACTGATGGATGAGTGAATATATGAGTGGATGATGTTGCATCTTGTAGAGTGAGAAGTGTTGCTTTACTGTGAAGCTGAAGCTGACGTTACGCCGTGTGTTCAACACAACACACTGATTGATGAATCTTCATTTATCACTTTTATTAACTGAGTTTGAATAAAAGTCCTCCAGGTGTTTTTGTTATCGTACAGAAGAGTTCATTCACAGTTTATATTATTATTGTTTACAAATTAGTTTCAGATTCAGCGTATCAGTGTGCAGGAAATAATGATCATTGCTGCGTCGCCACAATTCATCAAAGCTGTTGTCTTCCAGGAACACGTGTGTGTCAGACATCATCTGCTGTGGATTACTCTGGTCTGAGAATGTCTGTGGGTTTATCTGGACCCCCACCACTCTGTCACCATCTATCACCTTCACATCCTTTTGAATAACTGGAATATTTATGTTTTTATGGCATGTGTCACCCAGAAAATATGCAATTTCTCTTCTCAAGTTGTTTATCTTAAATTTTTTTTGTGAAACATTGATATAAACTATATTACCTGTCTTTAAGATGTATGTCTACGTTACCAACACTGTTTAAAAATAGGATTCAGAGTTCTGCTGTTGCAGCTAAGTTTTAAAAGTTAAAGTGCAACAGCGTAAATCCACACTAGCACTCTTCTTCTCCTTCTTCACTGAATCTCCTGACGTCCTCTATCACCACCTATTCTGCTCTTTTTTCTTTTTCTTAGCCTCCTATCTCTTCAAGTCTTGCTTCGCTCCCTCCTTTTCCATTTCTCTAAGCTGTCTTGAAATGCATTCCTCATTCCTTGGATGCAGACAGAATTGCTGGCTGTTCTGGCATCAGCACTTCTTAAAATGGGCACTGTTGCCGTGGCCTCCCTCCTCCTCCAGGAGAAAGAAGGCGAGATGAGAACTCGGGGAAAATCTACTCGCCAAACTCAGGAATGTATTTTCATTAAACAAGTTTGTTTGAAGAGATTGGAGCAGTGGAGGAGCGAGAGATGAAGTAGCAAAGGTGATCAGACTAAATAGTGAAACAAGTGTTAAAACAACACTGGATCTGGATACATTTCATGAGGATGTACTTTACTTGGCTGCAGAAGTTGCTAACTGGAGTTTACAATCAATCAAAGGAGAAAGTAAACATCTCAAATCCCCATTTTTCTGCCTTTTAGAAACAAGTGCAAGTATAAACCATTTTTTTCTATAAGCTGACTCAGTGAGTTGTTTTTGTGTCAGTGGTTGTGTGTCGACTCCCACCAGCTAAAGCCATCATCCCTACAGATCTCCTATTATCCAGTCTACACACGTCTAGGTTTGTTTCTGGTCCTGGTCAGTCTCCAGGAGAGGTAATTACAAACCGAAGGAACATGGGACTTCCTGGAAGAGGCTTATCAGGATCCACACACCATCCACTGTCTTAAATGTGGCTCACAAACAGGTTGCGGCTGACAACACAGAGCTGCTTTATCCCTCTCCCCTCCACGCTGTTAGGACCTGCTTCTCTTATGCTCATGTGGCATTATCACTTTTCCTTTTCTCACATTGTTGGACCTTTTCTTCAGAAGCCTTAGTCATCAATAACGTTATATTAATTCTGTATAAAAAGTAGACTCATTGTCTTTAATGTCTGATTTTTATGTTGTTTTCTCAGTCATCTGATGAATATTTTAACTAATTAACTCATCACAGCTTCACAGAGGACAGTCTTACATTTTTAAAGAAGGTTTTTGTGAAAATAGTTTTACCTGCTGTAGATTGCTCTTTGGACAACCTCAGTTTGAAACAAACAGATTAGTTCTGATGAGGCAGACGAGATAATAACTTAAAGTTGATTTTTATTGACGACTCTAATCAGACATTCTTGTCTATTATTAATTTATTCTAACAGTTTGTTATTTTTTATTTTTATCTTTAAACTACCATTAATTTTGCATTGAATGGCAGAAATTTAATTCTGACTAGAAGTGTTACAGATAGCTACCACTGCTATGTAAATAGCCACATTATGTGAATTTTACTGGTGTATAGAGATTAAAAAGACTGTTTATTTGAACCTCTATGAATAATTACCTCCGCCAAGGAGGTCATGTTTTCATCAGGGTCTGTCTGTCTATCTATCTGTCTGTCTGTCTGTCTGTCTGTCTGTCTGTCTGTCTGTCTGTCTGTCTGTCTGTCTGTCTGTCTGTCTGTCTGTCTGTTAGCAGGATAACTCAAAAATTTCTGGATGGATTTTGATGACATTTTCAGGAAAGGTCAGAAATGACCCAAGGAAGAATTTATTAGATTTTGGGGTGATACGGATTATCGTCTGGATACAGCAATATTTTAAGGATACAGACATAGTACTTTTTACAATATTCCCAAGTGCTGCTTGGCGGAGGTCTGCGCTCTCTGAGTGCTTTTCTAGTTTGAGATTAGAACCGTTTTGATATGGCAGTGATTCACTTTGTATCTGGTTCTGTTGTGACGAGCTGTTAGCTTGTCAGTCTGGTCAGAACTCTGTTTCTCCAAATCATGTCATTCAGATTTTAGAACCATTTCAGCTGTTCAGACAAAAACCAAGACAATGATACTTCAATATTAGCACTAACAGATGCATTTAAACCTTTTATGTTGGTGTAAACTGGATTGTAGCTTCCAGAACTTTCACTATGCTAATTATGACTGTGGATTTACTATTTTCTGAAAGTTTATTTTTTTTCTTCTGCATTTATTGACATTTTGCTTCAAGTATAGTTTACATGTGGAGATAATATTTTAGGGAAGCAGACTGAAGTTTCTCCCTTCAGGACAAAACGTTTGACAATGAGACATTTAGATTATAGAGATGTTTCAGTTTAAGCATCAACAAACAGACAAGGTTTAGGGTTATTTAGTCTTGTAGAATATAAAGCTCTTTTTAAGATAATTTCCTTTGTTCCTGTAAAAATGGTTTTATAGCTGGTAAATAAACCTAAAATAGCCAAAAATGAAAGCAGCTTTTAAAAATCAGACATATTTTAACACATATTTCAGTGTAGTGGAGAGTGAAGCATCCTTTTATTGCATTATGGCACATGGTTCTCTCTTTGTTCCTGTTTCAGCCCTTCATCTGTCTGAAGTATCTCCCTCAGGCTGAACATTATCACCATGCAGACTACCACGAAGAAATTGATCAATCAATATTATTTTGTGGTTTGGGTAATCCTTGTCTGTGTGCAATAGGTTGTTGAGATTCAGTTTTCTACAAACTGACTCAGTGTGTCATATAGACCCAACTGGCTTGTTTTCCAGGGTGCTGCTGAACATGAGGACCACCCCTGGATTAAAAGAGCCTGTTTCTTTCTTGATTAGTAGAAATGAACTCCTGCATGGTTTTATCATGTGTAAACACATAAAGAGAGAAACATATGTGCATCATTTATCCACTTTCTATAGCTGCTTGTCCCTGTGCAGGGATTTGGGGGCAAGTGGGTGGGTGGGGGGTGGTCTATCTCCAGCAGTCGGGGTGAGGGGTGAGGGTACAGGTTGCTAGTCCATCACAGGGCCCCATAGAGACAAACAGCCATTCACACACACACCAAGGACCAATTTACACTCACCTATCAACCTGATGTTTTGGGTCTGTGGGAGGAAACCAGAGTATCTGAAGATACACACATACACAGGAGGAACATGCAAACCCCACACTAAAAGGTTCCAACCATGTTCCAAACTCATCATCGTTTCTGCTGCAAGACAAAAGTTCTACCTGTGGCACCACAGACCCAACATATGTGCATGATTACATGGAACACTGTATGGCAGAACAACAGGAATCTGATTCAGTGACACATGAGAATACACAAATCTAAAGCTCATTTGTGAATGCATGACTCATGTATGATTGTATGTCAACCAGAGGCAACAAGCAGGGTGGTATCCCTCATTAGAAGCAGTTGCAGAGCGTGGTGTGTGTGGTTTCTCAGGGTGCAAGCTGATACATTGATGTCATGATGCTGCTGCAGCCCAGATGAGATCTGTTCACTTAGTTTCACAATGTACAGAAACTCCAACAAGCCCTTTGGAGGAGTAAGCTGTCAATTTGCCTCTGTCTTCGTCCCGTTGCCACGAGTTGCAGATGGGTGATGATGATTGTCTGAAGGCTGCTGCAGAGAGGGGGCGGGCTTAAAGATGGAAGGGACTGGGTGGGGGGGCAGTGGAGAAAGATAGAGATGAGTCAGGAGTGAAAGAAAATAAGATGCTGAATAAAAAGATGAGAATAAAAGAGAAACAGAGTGAGGGCAAACCAAAGACAGGATGGTGGGTGTTTCTTCTTTTGTTGTTGTTTCCTTGGAAAACAGCTTCAGACTCTGTGCTTGGCTGATAACACTGTTACTGGCACATGAACACACAACATACATGCATACCCACACACACACTCACACACATACCTTTTTAACTTCTTTTACATGGAAATCACCATGGTAACAAAATGTACAGAACACAGCCAGGGTGGGATATTTTTAAGTTTCAAAAGAATGGAAAAAACAATCGAGACGACAAAGGAAGGAAGAGATTAGAACTGCAGAGGGAGAGAATGAGAGGGGAGCCAATGAAAGTGAGCAGCAGATGGATGTGTGTGCACGTGTGTGCATGTGTCTATGTGTGCATATAGGAGTGTGTGTCCAAGGTCATGGCTCAGAACCATCTGTATGGGGAAAGGGGGAGAATGAAAAGCAGTGTATTAAAAGAAAAAGAGCAACACGACAACATAATAATGTAACTTTATATAAATATGTTTTATTTGTTTCTGCCTCCAAATCCAACAAACACAAGAAAAAAACCCAAACCCCCAACTTTACTTGAAATTTAGCCAAAACTTGTATTTTTCTATGTAAGTTTTTAAAATATAAAATTGGTAAACTGATTCATATCCTGCAGAGATCAAACTAATGATGTATGATCTTATTGAAGTTAAAACAGCAACAACAATTTCCATGATGCTGCACATTTTAACATTTTAACATATGAACATGCACAACATGTATTCTGCACATAAGGACCGTTTTCTGCATGTAAATTGAAACTCAGTGTATCTGCACGTGACTTTGTGAACTTGTTTGTCTGTTTCTGCCCCCCACCCCCCACCACCACCCCCCCACCAACAACAGTCTGGATGTAGATTTAGCAGAGACAGCTGAGTTAATTTCAAAAGTTAAAGCAGATCAAAGGTCAGACACCAGTGTAGGTGGCCTCTTGTAGCCAGACCACCATCCAGCAGTTGCCAAATAAATCAGATTCTTGCTGAGTGGTTTGGCAAGCATGACGTACACTCACACTCCATGTCTGTATGTTTGCCTTTTTCAGACTCACTATCTTTACACATGGTCCAGATTTTCTCTCTAAACACAAATAATACCACCTTATTGATCAACTTTTGTTTAAAACTGTAATTCCCAAAAAGTTGGACTGCAGAGTAAAATGCCAATGAACACAGAATGTTATGATCTTCTAGTTCCTTATTTTTATTTATTTATAAATCAGATGTTGAGACTGAGATATTCTAACATTTCTTTGAAAATATAAGCTCAAAAGTCACAACAAGTTATGTTTACTGTTGTGTCTCCTTTTAACATCTGTCTGCAAACATCTGGATGTGAGGAGACCAGCTGCTGGAGAGGATTGTAGCTACTCAACAGTTCTGAGTCTTTAGTACATTGTTCAGAATTAAAAAACATAATGCAGGTAAATGTGATAACTGTACAGCAGGAAAAACATGAACATTTTGCTTTATGTTGCCAAAACTCTGAATCAGAAAGAAAAGCGTGATTCAAAATTCAGCAATTTTTAAATAAAATTAGATCTATTATTATCTTGTAAAATAATCCACAGAGATTCAGTATTTTAGATCAACTTAGTTAGTTGAGAGAATATGATGTTTTTCATGGTGAAAGGTTTTCTGATCTGCTTCATCCACCAGTTGGGGGCGGTAATACACCATTTAGTTGTTTAACCACTAATAAAATATGAAGAAGAAGAAGTAGCTGGTCAGATTCTGCTGTTTGTTTATACCTGTCAGGTTTCTGTTTGTTTCCTGCTACCTGCTGGATCCTTCTGCTTCATTCCCTCCTCATGTAAGTTGTTTGCTGTCACATCTATGTGTTCCAAACACATCAGCCTTTTTATTTTCTTATTTAAACTGTTATTTATACAGACCTGATGCACATATGTTCAGCTGGATTCGGGTCCATTCATCATAACATTGTTGCCATTAAATTCATAATGAGCAAATACTTTCTATTAAATGATAAAATATATCATTTTCATCCTCTGATTTGTTGTTTATATTTTAATGTGAATACTGTATGAGTTTATAAACTTAGCAAATCACTGCATTTTGTTTTATTTAAATTTGACAAATATTCTCAATATTTTGGGAATTTGATTTGCATTTGTAGCCCATATTTTGATCTTGCCATCTTGGCATGGTGGGTTTGTATCTCTAATGGTTTAGGTTTATATATTGCTGTTCAAGGCACCTGCAGAGCTTTACAGTGAATCTTCATTATTCATTCATACACTCAGTTGAACTCTGGAGGTGATAAACTACGCTGTAGCTGCAGCGCGCGGCCCCGGGGCCCGTCTGATAGAAGTGAGGCTGCAGTTTGACACATCAGCCCCTCTGACCACCACCAACACTCATTATTAGGTAAAGAGGAGAAAATTCTTGCATTAATACTTGGTCTGTGATTATTTTAGTTATTTGTATTTATTTATACAACTCATAAATACATCTAGATTATTCACTAAAGATGATGCTTATATGTTTTGCAGTAACTGTAAGTAGCTAGAAGACTTTACGTGGATGAGGTGAAACAAGGTAACTGTCCGTAGGAGTTACATGTTTTAGGATTAAAACCTTGTGGAGGTGCATATGTGCACAGCTGCTGTCCAACAGCCTATAAATAACAAACAGTGTCTATTCACTATTCAATCCAGAGGCCTAATGAGCTCAAAGCATCCTCATGCAGATCTGGGTCGACCTGACAGATCTATGGCAGCGAGGTCTCCACCTGTCTCCAGTTTGTTTGTGACTCCAGGTTTTTTGGAGCAGTGATCCAAACAGGAGACGACAGACCAGCATTATGTGCAGCTGCAGATAGAGCAGGTTGTGTTCTGTATATTCATGACTTCCACCATAACGATATGCCTCTAAAGATAATTTGATGATCTGTGTGTTTTACTGCCAGGTTACCCAACCACCTCCTCCTACAATTCCTTTACTGCAATGGTGACTTATTAATTTCTGTCAGCTGGTTTCCTCTGCCATTTTGAGATACTACCAAATCACATTAACTCTGTCATGGATTATGTGTACAGGCAATACATCTCGAAGAAGAAGAAAGGAAAATAAGATCAAAGATGTTCTTACAATCACCTCTAAGTGGATCTGGGAGGCGGAAGAGTTTGTGTGCATTTGTATCTCACACACATTTAATGAGAATGTGCAGAAAACTCCTAATCAACCATCAATATATCTATCTATATATATATAGATAGATATAGATATATCTATATCTATCTATATATATAAATACATAAACCATATAGATGTGTGTATATGTATAAATAATCCTGGCTGAGGTGATTGTAGAGGTTTTCCATGGACTTGTATTGCACACATCTTCACTGAGACCAGATTGAAACATAAAAACAGCCTCTGCGAGGACATAAAGCTACATTCCTGTGTTTGCTTGTATTTGTGTGTTGCAGAGGATTTAAAGCTGTCACTTTGTAATTACCTCAACAAATACAGGCTTGGATGAGCCGACTGAAACCTTCCAGTTGGACAGTCCTGGGAGAAAATGAGAAGTGACAGACCAGTGTGGGACGTAAATAACTTTTACCCCCACTCTCCTTCCCTGTCTTCGTCATAGAAACCTGGATTATTCTTCAAGGATTTTAAAGGAGAGAGAGTGAGAGAGAGATGAGCCGAAAGTAGAGAATATCCCTCACTTTCATCTTTAGAAGAAATCTCTGACATCCTCTCTCGCTTGCTTTGATGAAAGCCTTTGGTTTTATTGCTGTTTTATCCTCTTACACGAGGTGTATGCGTTATAGCCAGCATGTGTGTGCTCCACTCACACACGCATTCATGAGTTGTCATGAACACTGGCACACACTGATAGACTTTTATCACCAGAAGGTGTAGGTGGCATGAGAAATCTTGCTCTGAGTATGTGTTTGTATATTTGATGGACGTTTGTGAGCCAGCTCATGTTGTAGAACCTGATATTTGTCACCCCTCATATATCCTTCAGATTATAATTAAGCTCTAAATTTTATAAAATACAAAATGAACAATTTGGAAACATAATTTCTCCCCAACTGGATTAAATGAGAATATTTTTATTGTATTGTTATTTACCTTTTGTAAAAGTTGGTGTCGTGAGAACACAAAGTTCTTAATGAGACAACATGGAGTATAAACCTGTGTGTATCACACTGTACTACATCTCATAGTAATATAACTTTACTATTAATTATGGGACCTTGTCAGATACTAACAAGCCCAAGGGTTTATGCTCTTGCCACCAGCTGATTGGCTTCTGTTTGTTGTTCAGGACTTTGTTTTATTGTCGTGATGTCAGTAAGATCAGTTCCTGTTGGAGTCTGAGATCTGGGAGTTCACCTTGGTCTTCCTCTGGTTCTGGTGTCACATTAAAAACATTATCAGGCACATGTTCTGCAATACACGACCGATAACTGGCCAGAGGTTGTTTTATTTTCACCAACACTGTACACGCTGCACAAAAATACAGATACAGTACAGTACAGATGTCAGCTACTGCTCCCAATGCAGACAAATAATTTCATGTAAACAAGTCAGTGACCCGTGAGTTTCATCAGGTTGGTGTAGATTCCCAAATATTTTTCTCCAGTTTATATATTTTATTTGTATTTATTCTTTGGGACAGTAAACATTAACAGTAAAATTACAAATGTGCCAGAATTAGCCTAGAGGCTATTTTTCATCTGCAGTCCCCCCGACAGGTGTTAAAATAGTCTACCTAAAAACAAACACTAAAAATATCAATAAAATCAGCATACAATGAAAAATGCAATATAAGACAATCAGTTAAACCATTATTAATAAAAATGTACAGATGAAATAACCATTACAGTCAAATACAAACACCCTAATCCATCCCATCAAAAGAAACAATACATTTATAAAAGACACACAGGTGACTGTTCGGATCTGTAGGTACAGTGGTCAGTTCTAAATATCATTTGTTTTTATTTTATGAAGCATGAGATCGTGTCTGCTGGTTGGGGGTTAGTTGCACTTTAATACATTGTTTGTGTTACTATTTCTTTTACTGAAGAACTTCTGTAAAACTGCGTCTGTTCACTGAGGCTGCTGGATGTTTCCATCCCCAAATCAGCTGTTCCTTGCAGTTCCACCTGTCTAATTCCAAGTAACTATAGCGTGAGTGATTATAAAAGCAAAGTGAGAAGATAAGATTATTGTGATGAACCAGAGTCAAATTTATATGAAACAGTGCAAAATGTAAAAGAAAAAAACCAACATGTGCCTTTAAATGTATTTCTAGTGTTCGCTCCACTTGGAAAATTCTGAATTATATTTTATTTATTTGGTGGAAATTTGTTTTTGAATGAGCAGCTTGATTCTCCCGCTGCAGTTTATTACCAGTAACATTCTGACTGATCAGAACTAATATACACAACTCTTTTTACTGCTTTGCCTCCAGCCTTTACACTAACAGTTACTACTGTTTTATTCTCCTCTCACACCCTCCACCCCTCCACCTGGCTGGCGTCCAGCTATAGATTGTTAATTATGGTTTGTACACAGTGCACTGTCTCACCTTCAAATACTACAGTGGTATTCTTTGCAGACATCAAAGTGTTGACGTTCATTCCATGGGGATTAGTGATGATAGTGGGATAATGCTCCAGCCTATTCTCTGAATTAAACGCCCATGGCTTGGTGTAGGTAGTGGGAATCAAAAGAACACACTATCACACACAATGCATACACTCAACGGACATAATGACACAGGTCTTACAGATATGGACATGTTATAAATACTCCGTCTCATTACAGGGGTCTGCTATACTGTGATTAAACTGTGGACCAAACATCTAAGCAGCTGCACGTCACTTTCATCTGATTCCTCTCAGACACAAAACCCTGTACGTTAGTCAGTGTATCTACAGAGAGTCGGTGAACACTGACTGTCCTTTACTCATCTCTCATCTCTCCCCCAGTGGCAAATTGGATTTTTAAACGGCTCATTTTTTTAATCATTCCTCCACACTCATAACTGACAGCAGTTTTTTTTCTTTTTGTTTTTTATGTCTCTCCAGCAAACTTAATGGAAAAAAATGGTAAAAGCATCAATAGATAGTTTAGAAGACCGGTCTCTATAGCAACTCTCACCATGATTTGTAGAAAGGACAAATGACAAGTGTTTAAAGGGCTGCAGGGTGTTTTAATGTTCGGTTTGTTGCTTCTCTCGTTGACTGAGAAGGTCTCGGGAGACGGACCGAAAAACAGCATGAAAGGAAAATTACAGAGTTGGAGGGAAAGGCAGAGGGAGGGAGAGCAATAGAAACTCATCCTTGGTGATCAATGCGTTTTGCTATTGTCTGTTCTGTTTCTTTGTCCACAAGGACGAAGGCAGAGAAGAGAGGAGGCAAGTGATGCATATGAGCTGTTTACCAGCCTAAAACTGAACAATCGGACCAGAAGCTGGACTCAGTGTGTAGGTGTCTTTGTCTTTAACGCAGGTTAAACATGATTCTGGGCCTGATGTGTCAAATCAAACCACCAGCAAAACAAATAATAAATGATGTTTTTATGTCCTTTATACTATATTGTGATCCAGTTTGGAGACTGTTAACACAATCAAGATGTGTAAACTGTTCCTTTGTTATCGGAATGCTGTATTTTTAATCCAATAATTATTTATCCTCTGATTTAGTGAGTGAGGTCACTGGAGGTTTTAATTACTCCATCAAAACCAGATAAATAACTGACTAAATCTTTATCTCAGGTCAGAAGTGCTGTGAAAAGTGGAACCAGCATCATTTCAGTGAGTTTCTTTTCATGACCTTCATGTGCCTCTTGCTTACTGACAATGTTGGAATCCACTCCCGTGTTTATTGTCAGGATTCGTCTGACATGTTGCTTTTTCCATGCTGTTAATCTGTGTTTCCTCTTGTAACTCACACAGTAAATAAGTGTATAAGAATTGGAAATGAATGAGTTTATATACGATACATTGAAGAAATTCCATGTGAGGTCAAGAAACAGGTTGGAACAGCTGTGTCAGCAGTGATGTGTGACATAAGAGCATCAGCAAGAATAAAAGAAAAGAAGAAGAAGTCTGAAGGAAATCCAGACCTCTGCTATAATATTTCAGTGTAATTTGAACATTTTAACATGTCCTATTAGTTGACAGTTATAGTATTTCCTCTCATGAGAGAAACTGGAAGCTTCCTGAAGACAAAAAAAAAAAAGTTAGAGAGTTATCTGGTTCATCTGATTCAAACCTGGAGAAACTAAAAAAATCTGTTATACTGAAAGTGTGGATGGGATGATTAAAAGATGTGTGAACACAACCAAACTGTTTGACTGTATTACAAAAACATGTTTTATAAATAGAAATATATTCAATAACCACAAAAATCAAAAACAAAAGACAGATTTAAAAAAAGAAATTGCCTCCTCCTTTTCACAAACGTTTAAATTAGACTTTGAGTGAAAACTGTTGAGCATAAAGAACATTTACTGATCAGATGAGACTGACATGTGTTTTTGTTCTCTCATCACATCCCACAATGCTTCAGACTGTTTGTTTTAGCTGTAGTTGATTTTGCTGGTCAGATAAAACAAAACTCTGAACTAAAATCAACATTTTTATTCATTTTTAATTTAAACAAGGAAATAAATGCTTCATCCTTCTGAGTAAATAAATGAATAAATAAAACATCATTTTCAATATTATGTTTCAGAATGTTGGTTTTCAAAATGTGGACTACAGGGTTACCCCCAGTGACAAGAAGGGTACAAATTCTTGTCGCTGGGGGTGTACTCTGTAGTCCAGGTCCCTTTTTGTACCTTATGAAGTTGTTCCACTAAAACAGTAAAATTATACCACATTTTGAAGTCTTAAACCAACATTCTGAAACATAATATTGAAAATGATGGAAGAAACTTAATAAAATGGAGATTAACCAGCCTTGGTCAGGGTTGCAGGTGCAGTTGAAATGGTACAAATTTGTACTTTATATCAATTTGAACACTCTAAGGGGCATTTCTGGCCTTTTAAAGACCAATATTGTACTTTTAAGGGAACATTTTAAAACATTTTACCTATAGGTACAAAAATGTCCTTGTCTCGTACCTCTATTTCTGAGAGTGTATAGAAAACATGTCTTTAAAACATTGTGCAACTTCATGCTGAGTCGGACCCAGAATTTCATCAGAAACATAAATAACAGGTTTCATTGCTGAGTAACTAAAGATGTCTTTACTTATTCCAGAGCCTGTGTAGAAGATGGTTTTGGTAACAATAAATCCTGAACTGACAATTCCAATTAAATACCAACATTGTGAGTTGGTATTGAAATGATTTGCACTCAGCTGTGTTGTACAGACTCACTGCAGGTCTGTCTCAGGAGGAACAGATTACCACAGACTGAGAAATGACCTTTTTTTCTGCTTTTGAACTGGTTTAACAGAACTTAGTGGAAACTGCAGCAAAGACAAAGATAACAACAACAAAGGGAAGGAGAGACTGTCATAGAGGTAAAGACGAGAAAAAGAGCACTGAGGACAAAAAAGAAAACACAACAATAACAAATAAAGTGAGACTTAGCAACCAGACAAATATCTCTCCACCTGTAATCACCTCCTGCAGGTCAGCGTCTGCCGTGACTCGCCACAATCCTCCAACTAACACCAAACCAAGCCATCAAACAGAGATCTCTTCCTCCCCCTCTCTCTTTTCTCTACACACACACACAAACACACAGAAGACCTTGATGTTTTTCCAATAATTGGCAGCAGAGGTTGACTTTATTTTCCTCACCCCCCCTTTTTTTCATTTATCTTTTTCTCCTCTTCCTCTTCCTTTAGAGATGAATAGTTGGCCCAGGATCAAAGGCAGACTCCAAGCGGCCATTCTGACCACCACAAAGGGGCGATGGGCGCTGGCGCGGGGCCAGGTGCTGCACTCGGCCTCGCAGGGACACGCAGTGCAGATGGGCCCTGCAGAGGCCTCGTCCCCTCCACCCCCACCGCTCTGTACGAGAGGTCAGCGGCTAAAGTATCAGAGCGTGTGCTTCCTGTAAGATGAGCTCCTGCAACTTCCCTTTTGTTTTCATGTCTTCTTTTCCATTTATTTACTTCTTGCTCCTACCGTGTTTGTCTTATTTCAAACACCTCAGTTACACTTTTCTTTTGTTACTCTTTGTTCTGTTTTGCTGTTACAGAGTGCAGATCTGAGAGACATCGACTGCCTGTGAAACACAACCAGCAGAGGTAAACATTTTGCCCTCATCATGAGTAAATGTCAGCGAGGACCCGACTCCAGAGAAGTCAAGCACTTCCCCCAACCTTCAACAGCTCTTGTTTAAATATAAAAGCGGAGCAGCCAAGTCCAATGTAGTCGAGGCCAGAACAAATAAATCCTTGTGGAGAAGTGGGTTAGATAAAACAAATGAACAAGCCCAAGTACTCCAAACATATATGTAATACCAGGCTGGATTTTCAACTCCTTCAGAAACCTTCTTCAACTGCTTCACCTCTGAAATGGTCACGCTGACATTATTTAATTTGATTTGAAGCATAAACATGTAATTTTTTTTCATTTTAAGAAAAAAATGCGTTAATATGCTTGAAATAAGTTTTGAATTATGACACAATTTGACATAAATAACTGTCATTGAATCAGAAACCCAACAGTTCTTCCTCACGTCTCTCCTTTTCCCTAAACTGCAGTTTGTTCCCTATATTTTTTACAATTATTTACTATGAGCTCAACAAAAAACATGTGCAGCTAAAATGTGTAAAATGTACGTCAACATATCACAATCATGTGCAAATGTCTGAAACAGGATGTAAAAAAAAACAGACAGGAATTCTTGTGGGTGAGTGAAAGACAAAGGCAGTATTTCCAGCGCTGCCTGCTGTCATGCATGAATTCCGTACTTCAGCCATATGTTTAAGATTAGATGTACTCTTCCATGAGACGAGAACACAGTCAGAAACACAGAGACCTTCTGCTGTTTGGCAAATAATTAGACTCTTCACACCTTCTTAGCTGCTTTTCTGATAACAAACTATTCACAGAACAAACATGATATGACTCACATGCTATAAAAACACATTTTATATTCAGGTTTATTTATATACTTCTTTATGTTTAGACATTACAAGGTGTAAAATATCAGGATCGGGTAAAAAAAATGTATTTAGAATTTCTGTTAAACACTTAAAATCAGTTCAGTTTTGGTGTAATTCCTATAAAAACTTGCAGTTTATGTTTAGTGTTAAGACGTGATTGATTGACTGACTGTTTGAGCACCTCCATGACCGTGCACAGGAACACGTGGCTACAGACAATAGATGAATATGAATTTAGGTCTAAAATGGTTAAATGTTCTGTGGTTCTTCCTGACAAGCAGCAGACTTTCATCTCAGTCTTCAGGTTTGTTTCAAAGGGAATTCAGCTGCTTGTCCTGAAACAGCAGCTTCTTGTTTTAAATACGGATTGTAAAAACGAGAAATAATGATGATGAGATAGTGGCAGTTGTGGTTTATGGCTCTGTGGGACCCCCTTTCATGGATTTACTGGATCTTTTTCCACATTAACATTGATTAGTGCAGCTTTGAACAGATGATGTTATTCTCTTTAAACTTGACATCTACTAAATCTAAACCCTACCAGTTAACATTTACAGATTTTTTAATAAATTAGAACTGTAACCAACTGATATTCAGTAAGAAGAATTATTAAAAATTAAAATGTTTCCTGTGCAGCATTGTATGCATTAATATAAATAAAAACAAGAAACTCAGCTGTAGATATTCTGATTATTAATATTGTTGCTTGTTATTATCAGATTACAGATAATGATGTTGGTTTAGCTTCAGTCCTGCTTCGAGGTGTCTCACTCATACATTTTAACACATATAATCTCGTATTTTGATACAGTAAATCAACTTTTATTCATTGTTTAGCAATAAATGTGCAACAATTGGCTGATTCCCTTTGGATGCTGCACGCTCTCCACATGTGCGTTTGTTCTTGAGGGTGTGATAAAGTTTAGGAAAGATTTCTCATTAGTAAACAAGTTTAAAAGAAGTTGTAAAACAACTGAATGTTCTGAGTTTAAATCTCTTTTTAAAAGTCAGTGTTTGAGTTGTTTTAAGAGAGGAAATTCTTCACTTGCTAATCAAGAGTTCAGTCCCCAAACTCACACACCTCCAGTGGTGTGACAGTAAGAGCTCACAGTTTAGGTAATGTTGACCCCCATCGTCAGGGAGGTTAATAAACCCAAGTACATGAAACAACATGACAAGCTTAATGTGACCACCATGAAAAAGTACAGTAGTTAGTTCCAGCTAAGATAATAGCTCATTTAACATAGAAAGCTGACTAATTAAAAGAGCAGAGAAAATGATGATGAAGTTACCTAAATAGGGTCAACTGTTGGGTTATTTAGCTTCAGAGGTAACGTCTTTGCTGTTAGAAAATTACCAGCAAAGCAGGCTGATGTTGTTTTTCTGTAATAATGGGCATTATTTTCACTTTTATGTGTTCCTCCTACTGAGAAAATAGGCCTGATCTCTCCCTTTGTGGTTGCTCCAACTGTTCACTTCCACCGCCCACACAACACATTTTCCCAGGCAACAATGTTCTTCCAAAGTTTACACACAATAAATAACGCTATGCCCAAAGCAGTTAGCAGTGGCCCCGCTCTCCGTTTCCTGGCTGCAGTTGAAATGAAATGGTAATTTTGACTTGAGGAGGATTTCAAAGGGATGGCCTCCACTTTTCATCTTGATGCATACCACGAGCTTGCCGACACATTCACGCTGGGATTTGAGAAAAAAAAGACGAGAGGAAAAAAAGCAGAATTTTAAGTTTTTCTATGAAGTTTCTTCTTTGTGTTTTTTTCTGCCATCTCCCCACAGATAGAGAGATGTAACGTTTCTGAGATCTCTCCCCCAGATGGACAGCGTTTATATAAACAACCACCCCCGGTTCAGGGAACGTTTGATTGATGTGTCATTGTCCAAAGATTGTTTCCAGGCATTTGAATAGATAATTCAGTATTTGATGTAGACATTTTTCTTCAAAGGGCCAAGGGTCAGATGTGGGGGTAGAGCAGAGGTGTCCTATATCTCCTATACTATTTTTGCTTCCAAGGCTTCAAGCAGCCCGTCTGCTGTTCACTGGGGAGACTGACTGACACTTGAATCATTCTGCTTAAGATTATAGCAGCTTTCCAAAAACTCCATGTGAGAGCTGCCTGAAAACTCTGTTATGCAAATACCTTTGTCTCAAACAAAAGACCATAACTGCATATAGATGCGTCTTGTGCCTGTTTGTCTTTCCAGGCCTGCCTTCGGTCCGATACGAAGATTGGAGAGAGACCAAAGAAGCAGCCGACGGATTGGACAGAAAACTCCATTATGGAATGGGAAATGCAATTTAAACACCCAAACAAGGTGTGTCACTCCTCAGCTGCACTGCTTTCTATATAACACCATGCACGACACAACACCCCCCCCCCCCCAAA